>DF361365.1:21759-59316 GCA_000787875.1 Solanum virginianum | reverse complement strand
GATCGTTCAGATATTTTATGGTCCTAATAGATACATCCTCAATATGGTCTCATGTGTGCCTTTTATCATCTCGCAACTTGGCATTTGCAAAGTTATTGGCACAAATAATAAGATTAAGGATGAGATTCCCAGATTATCCTATTAAGACTATTCGTGTAACACCCGATAAAATTATCAAAATACCCCTAGAACAAAATCGTGCACTAACGCATCTTCTCAAGCTTGGATGAAAAATTCAATACCAAATTTGTGATCAGCATGAAAAACTGGGTGGGGAAGTGGTTTCGATCTAATTTTAGAGCACCGGATCAAAAAATTATTTTTTGTAATAAAATACAAATCAGTAAGGGTGCGCGATGGCTTCGTGACGCGGACCCATCGTGGACCAACACTTCGTTTTTGTTCTAAATTTTTTTTAAGGGATTTCAGAGGATTTTCGGCATTACCAAAAAAATACGATGTCCGCATCGCGGCCCCTGCGTCTCGAAAATTGACTTTTTTTAAACTTCGTGAAGGGCATCCTAGACCTTTGCAAACCCTTTCTAGACTTAATATATGACCAACATAGGTCAGTTTAAGAGTAAAAAGGATTTATAACCCATTCTTAAGCCATTCTAAGTCTTTGAAAAAGACCTAGGGCTAAAAGAGAAGAGAGAAGAGTGAGGAGTTGAAGATTTCAAGTTAGATTCGTGCCAATTGATCGTCTACCTTCATTCTAGATATGTAAGGCTAAACAAAAATATGAGATTGTTCTCTCATGTGCCCCTAGATGGTCTTAGATGAGAGTTGAAGGTTCTTGAGTTTAAATGCATGATTCTTGATTATTTTCTTGAAAAGATTATGATTTTTACATATATTTTCATATGTTGATGATCATCACAAATTTGTTTCTTGAATTGAATGTTTTTACATGAATTATTGCATAAATCCTACTTATTATTTCTTAAAGATTACATGAAAGAAGATAGAAATTGAGTCTAGAGCCTTGAGTGAGAATATTGATAGAGATTATGATTGTGATTGAGATTGAGAAGAAAGATTGTGCCTCGATGAGGCTGATTGAGATGATTGGATTGAGATAGTTTGATTGGATGGATTATTTTATGAGTATTGAGTCATGGGAGGAGTATTGAGCACCAAAAGAGTAAGGGTTAGTCCAACTCTCACTCATCAAACTACATAGCCAAGCATAAGTAAGGATCAGGACTACCATATCACTTTATGATGAGGTCCCCTTCTGATTAGAAGTCCCTGAAATCAATAGAGGACTTATATGTTGTCTCCATTTGGACTAGTCCATGTGGTTTCGATTCCTTCTTTACCTGGCAAGTATGTGACGGATGTGATCACATCAGCATGATTGTTGTACGATTACTAGCTCATAAGTGATTGTTATCGGATAAGAGAAACTCCTAGAAAGTTCTTACCTTGAGTACTCTGAGTCGAAATAAGATGAGATGAGATGTGATATGATGAGATGAGTTAAGATGAGTCTTTCTAAGATAACATTATTTCATGATATAGATACAAGATTTGGAGGTTATCAACAGGCGCATCATTAAGGATTTGAGATGTTCTCCTAATTGGTGAGCCTCCCTTACTTTAGAGGTTCATTATATTTATTTCATCTTGCTTTAGAGTTAGATTTGATTAGCTATTACTTTGATTGAGGTAAATTGTTGTTTCTATATTATTCTACCTGTTTTAATTTCATTTAGCTATTTTACATACCGTACATTCCACGTATTGATGCCACCCTAGTGTTGCATCATTTTATGATTTAGATACAAGATTTGGAGATTGTCAACAGGCGCATCGTTGAGGATTTGAGACGTTCAGCTAATTGGTGAGCCTCCCCTACTTCGGAAAGAAAATTCATTATATTTATTTCATCTTGCTTTAGAGTTAGATTTGATTAGCTATTACTTTGATTGAGGTAACCATAAGTCTGTCATTGGCACCACTTGATAGTGATAGAGGCTTCATAGACTAGAGTCGGATGTTGATGTTAAAACTTGTTAAGCTAGTTTCTTTCTAGCCATTTATTTCTAATATTATTTTAAAACTAGATGAGATGTGTCCATTTATTCTTCTTTATCTTCCGCTGAATTGTAAGATTATTGATTGAATGAATGTGATGAGGCCAAATGGTTCGCTTGGGGACTAGCAATATTCTCTAGGTGCCGGTTACGTCTAGGGCACCCTCCTGGGGCATGACAATTCATCTCCATAATGCTGGAAAATTTACATTCCAATTTTTTGATGTTATTATTTATCAATTTCGAAAAGAATTGAACATCATATTGCTTATAATGATAGTCAAAATGGCCTTGTAGAATCATTTATTAAGCACCTACAGTTGATAGCAAGACAACTACTTATGAAGACGAACACCAAAATTCGTGGGCTAACATCCACAGAAATCTACTAAAATTGCTTGTTTCAGCTTTCTTGGCTCATAAAATCCCACCAGGCCCCTACCAACGCCGCCGGACCACCTGGGCCTTTTTCCCACTACTGTTTGAGGTTACGCTATCTTGCATGCAACAATACTTATTCGTCTCAAACCAACTAACTATAATAAATACTCTCTATCATAATTAGTATTTGGTCATGAGCCTAATACTGCTCATCTACGAATCTTTGATTGTGCGGTATATGTTCTTGTAGCACCACTACAACATATTAAGATAGTTCCTCAATGACGGTTAGATAGTTCCTCAGTGACGGTTAGGGATATATGTTGGGTTTGATTCACCCTCCATTATTCGCTATCTTGAACCGTTGACTGCAGACTTATTCACTGCTCGATTTGCAGATTGTCGGTTTGATGAAATAACTTTCCCATATTAGAGGGAGAAAAGGCCCCCAGAAGGGACATTACATGGAATGTTTCATCACTATCTTATTTTGATCCACGTATATGTGAACTGGAGGTCCAGAAGATCATCTACTTACAGAAAATAGCAAATCAAATGTCATATGCTTTTTTTGATTTGCAACAAATAACTAAATCACATATCCTTGCAATGAATGTGCCTATCTAGATTGATGTCCCAAAAGACCATCTGCTAATGTCATAGCTTCTGAATCACAAACATGTCTGAAGCGTGGTAACCCATTGGGTTCAAAGGATAAAAATCCTAGAAAAAGAAGCATGAAAAATAATAAAAATGACACTATAATAAGACCTCATGAAGAAGTCCAAGAACTGATTGATCCTGAAGTTTCTGAAGAATTTAGTGAACCCGAGATTCAAGTGAATGAATAACTTTCAATAAGTTCAACTGGTGATGGGATAAATTTAAATCAATCGAAATTTACTGTGGATAATGTTTTTGCGTATAATGTTGCACTTGACCCCATGCAAGACAATGAGGATCTTGAGCCTAAATCTGTCAAAGAATGTCGACAAAGATGTGATTGGCCAAAATAGAAAGAGGTAATTCAATCAGAATTGAATTCATTTGCTAAGCGTAAGATGTTTGGACCTGTAGTCCAAACTCCTGGTGGCGTAAAATCAGTTGGTTATAAATGAATTTTTGTGCAAAAATGTAATGAAATTGTAAGATACAAGACATGACTTGTTGCACAAGAATTCTCTCAAAAGCTCGGTGTCAATTATGAGGAAACATATTCACCTGTTATGGGTGTAATAACTTTTCGATATCTCATCGGTTTAGCTGTACATGAAAATCTTGAAATACATCTAATGGATGTGGTTATAGCTTACCTTATGGTTCACTTGATAATGAAATTTATATGAGAATTCCTGAAGGATTCAAATTGGCTGATGCATATAATTCTAAATCTTAGGAGATGTTCTCAATCAGATTGCGAAGATCATTGTATGGTTTGAAAGAATCAAGACGTATGTGATATAATCATCTTACTGAGTACTTGATTAATGAAGGCTATATAAATGATGTCATTTGTCCTTGTGTCTTTATTAAGAAGACAAAATCAGGATATGTTATTCTTGCCGTTTATGTTGATGACATAAATCTCATTGAAACTCTGAAGAGGTCCAAAAGGCAATTAAATATCTAAAAAAAGAGTTTGAGATGACAAATCTTAGAAAGACAAAACTTTGTCCTGGTCTGCAAATTGAATATTTAGGCGATGGGGTATTCATACATCAATCTGTCTACACTGAGAAAATTTTAAAATGATTTTATATGGATAAAGTGCATCTATTAAGTACTCCAATGGTTGTCCGATCACTTAAAGTGAATAAAGACCCATTCCAACCTCTAGAAAAGAATGAAGAACTTCATGGTCTGGAAGTACCATATCTCAGTGTTATTGGTGCACTAATGTATCTTCCAAATGCAACTAGACCTGATATAACATTTTCTATCAATTTGCTAGCAAAATATAGTTCTTGCCCAACACGGAGATATTGAAACGGTGTCAAGAATATCCTGCGATACCTAAAGGGAATTACTGATATGGGTTTGTTTTATACTAATAAAGGTTGTACAGATCTTATTGGTTATGCAGATGCAAGTTATTTATTAGATCCATATAAAGCTCGATCTCAAACGGGGTATCTATTCACATATGGAGGAACTGCTATATCATGACGATCTACGAAGCAATCCATTGTTGCCACTTCTTCAAATCATGTTGAGATAATAGTAATCCATGAAGCAAGTAGGGAATGTGTATGGTTGAGATCAATAATCTAGTTGAGATCAATAATCTAGTTCATCAAAGAAAGGTGTGGCCTGGAGAATAGTGTTAAAGCACCCACGGTCATATTTGAAGATAATGTTGCCTATATAGCTCAATTAAAAGGGGACTTCATAAAAGGAGATAGAACAAAACACATTTCACCAAAATTATTTTTCACACATGATCTCCAGAAAAATGGTGATATTAACGTACAACAAATATGTTCAAGTGATAATCCAGCAGATTTATTCACTAAATCTTTATCAGCCTCAACTTTTGATAAGATGGTACACAAAATTGAAATACGAAGACTTCACCGTTTAGATCGTGGTCTTTAACAGGGGGAGTAGAATACGTGTTGTACTCTTTTTTCCTTAACCAAGATTTTATCCCACTGGGTTTCCTGGTAAGGTTTTCATTGAGGCACCTAACAATGCGTATTGAGAATACCTAGAACTTTCCTTTTACATGGACTTCTAAGGGGGAGTATGATGACATAAGGGTTAGTTGTCCATGTTTAAGCTTATCAAGAATTAGGTGTCCATGCTTAAGCTTGCCAAGTAAGCTTTCCAACATGACTTAGCAAGAGAACATGCCACATATTACAATTAGTCACATATCCTCATTGAAAGGTTTCCACTCTCTGTAGTGAGATTTTTCTAGTATTGTTACCTCCCTTTGTGTATATGTATTCTTTTCTCCATTGTAAGGAATGGGTGTGACTAACATATATGACATAGATTTAAGCAAGTCTTCCACTCTTAAAACAAGGCTTTCTCCACAACTAAGAAATTACACCAAAAGTGACGTAAATTAATAACTATTATGGCTGACTATTGAAGCTGATAATTTTTATTACTGGAACAACAAAAAAGAAAAAGGAACAAACTGAAAATGATACGAAACACTTGTAGGGCCAAAACTCTTCCTCCTCCATTATAGATTCTACCAACCCCAATAATGTTCTCATCATTGGAATAATAATAGCTACTGTTGTTTGCAGTGTCAGAACTCAAAAGTTCAAATTAGAAAAAATAACGATAAACTGTAAAGTTGATGGTTAAAATCAAACAGAGGGTAGTTGAGGGGCATTCTTGATCATTTTCCTTAAAAATATATCTATGTAAACTGAATTATATGGACAAACATAGACTATTCATGAGGAAGAACTAAAATGTAATAAAGTTCCTACTTCTGATAAGAACCCTAAATTCGAACGGAGTTCACTTTGGGACTTAATGGGTAAAGAAATATCTAATGACGAAATCCCACATACCGAAAAGGGAAAACCTTATCTCTTGAACTTTTTGTAATGATTTGAGTTTCTGAGTATCAAGCGTAAGTGAGGAGATATAATGGACTAATCCCTTTTTAGTCTCACTTAGGATAGGCCAAAAAATAGTGGTCTAGGAATAAAAGAATAGAAAAAGACCAAAACAATCGTAACTAAAAAGTTGTCAGAACTTTTCATGAGCACAATCTATGGTCCATGGTTTGATCTACGTCCTATACATCTCATCCGTTGAATTTAAGCCGAAATTCCAATCTTTAAACTTTACTTAGTGTTAGAAGTCGCTTATGACACTAAACCACCAATATTGAATGAAAAGAGGTTGCGAGACATTGTGTGGCTATTGAATTGAATCTGCAACCAAATTACACAATACTTGAAAATATCATAGGAAGGATCTGAAAACTTGTCAGACAGATTTAGGCTAATGGAATTGTCAAGTACATATGCAGAGAAGACTGATTTTTCATCCTTTGTTGAGTTGCCTTTGCAAGACAGAAAAATAATGAATCAGGACAAGCACCAATCACCATATTTAAGAATCAAAATCAAGAAGATACCATTAAGAGAATAGGTGCAACTAAGAGAGTAGTACGTACCCATTATACTAGTGCTAAGCATAATGAGGGTAGCACAAGACATAAGTATCTGCATAATGAAATGGTCAAATTTGTACATTCATCAAGTGAAATTTTGGATATCATAAGAGTAATGCAGCTCTCATCACAGACTAATAAGTCATTCCTTAATCTGTATTTTAATTGGTTTACTTCTATTCCTTATTTCATGTTGGTCTGGGAGTACAAGTTTATATCCAGACATAATTTTGTGACCACCATGGATAACTTGGACTAATTAAAGACGAGCCCATTTGAAGGAAAAAAATGTGCAGTTTCTCCCTTCCTTGAGAGGTTCACTCAAATATCAACAAGTCAAACTTAAAGGTGTTGCGGAATATATGGTATACAAAGAAACTAGTACACTAGGCATTAAGGGCCATAGGCATATCATTTAATGTTGTGTAAGGATGATTTAAGTTCCATTGAGTTTAGCTAAGAGAAAAGGAGATTGTCACAACTACGTAGATAAAAACTTGATCTTTCCTGCATTCTTCACTTCAGGATCTTCTTTCTCCAACAATCATCCAAAACGAATTCTGCATATCAGAGGGAAGTACCACCATCATTAGACTATCTTCCAAAAGAAAAATTCTTCGAGACTGAGGCCTCTTCTATGAGTGTCTTTCATATTACTCTGGGATCATGGATTCTTCCAAATATTCCTAAAAATAAAACAAATGAAAACATAGGTCACTATATTCGATGGATTTAAGGTGAGTAATTGCAAGAGAGAAAGAAATAGGGAAAAGGAGGCTTGTGTCATTTGCTTTCCATTGCAAATGTGAATCAATGCTACAAAGTACTAGGAATATTTTGAAATAGAAAAGCTATCAACTCTCGCTGAATTGCCAAACTCACTTGATTCCTTTTTATTGTAAAAAGAAAATCTGTTCAACCAATCATTTTGATAATTAACCTTCAGTCATGGTTAACACTTCTTTTTCCGCCAAATAGGTGCTCTGTACCAAAATATTGAATCCACTTGTTCAAGAGGACTTGTCTTAGCGCAAGTTTGGCATAGCCTAGAAGTACAGTTCTGAGTAAATCACCACTCCCTTTTACCAGACTCAACAACAACATATGCAGTGTAATCCCACAAGTGGGTCTAGGGAGGGTGGTGTGTACGTAGACCTTACCCCTACCTTGTGAAGGTAGAGAGGAGGTTTCCAATGGACTCTCGGCTCAAATAAAGCATATCAAAGCAGACTTGAAATGCAGTAATGAAGAAGCCAAGATCAAAATAATAGAGAAAAGAACAGTAGCAACAACAAATAATACGATAACCTAAGCAAAAGAAACAAGAGATAATAATAAAATCGAACAATAAGATAGTCTTTTTCCAGACTCAAGATTCTC
Source organism: Solanum virginianum (assembly GCA_000787875.1). Taxonomy (NCBI): domain Eukaryota; kingdom Viridiplantae; phylum Streptophyta; class Magnoliopsida; order Solanales; family Solanaceae; genus Solanum; species Solanum virginianum. The sequence goes on along the minus strand of DF361365.1, from coordinate 51,372 downwards.
AAAATTTACTTTGATCACTGCTGCATGTGGGGTTTAGTAGGAAGCATGTCCACCACAAGTCTAGAATGGAGTGAAGTTCCATTTCCCTCTATTTAGCGGAAACAAAAGAACGAGGTTGTTACATGTTGAAACAGTGAGTCTTCTTCTCCCATTTTGTTCCCTATCAAACAACTAATTAGACTTGCTAAGTGCACCCTCCAAAATACATGGCTTTCCCTCCAAAATACATGGCTTTCTTATTTTCCTCACTTCCTCAATACAAAAAAGCATGCACCTACATACCTTGTATCTGTCAGATGCATCGATATTGTTCGAGAGATCTACTTGTAAGGAGCAAATAAGATTGATGAGTTGTGCCCACCAAATCCAAATGAATTAGATAATGCCACCTTAATATCCAGTCGTTCCTTTTTGGGACCAACAAGTATATTTGTATCCTGTTCCATTGATATTACATATCATCAGATGTGGTGATTACCAGTTAATAAAGGGTGAAAAGCTGAAATAGTGAAATAGGGGAGATAGGATATATCAAATGCTTTGTATTTTCATGTCACAAAAGAAATCTGTCTTGGTGAGAGAAAAGCCCTACTAATGCAGACAATATGAATCAAACTAATAGACTTGTGAGTTATAACTCGTGACTTTTTCATTTCCATACAAGACTTTACTGTAAACCATCTTTTGGCGATATAGTAACGAATTCAGAGAAGCTGCAAATTTAAACTTAACTAGCTAGTCAAGCCATCAAGTGTAACCAACTGCATGCTCTTGATACAACAAGCTTTCTTAGCAGTTTTCATGCAATGAAATTTTTTGCATATGATGATATACCATGCTTAAATGAACAAGATAAATCCTTACCACGCCTTCATCTGGGTTTTCAAGATTAATATTTGGATGAACCCAACCAGTTCGTATTGCCTGAGAAGTCCAATTCTAACTGTCAGTCAGCAGTTTCAGCCAGATAATTTTTGCAAGAGGCACGATTAAAAGTATAGTCAAGAAAGATTGACAGGATGAAATCGGTAATCATCAATCGCCTTAAGAATAAATGCTGTAACATCTATGCACTATAAGATTAATCTATCATTATCACAAATAAACTATAACTGTATAGCAAAAACATGATTCTGCAATATGCTCAAGTAAATGTCCAAGAAGTGTGTATCTTCACCATCCTTTCCACTGTCAAGGCAGATTATAATGAAATTCAAGAACAGAGAAGATACAAACAGACCTTCAATTTAACTTCCATTATACTGTGCAGCCCAACAAACTGCAAGAAAGTATGCAGCAGCAGAAAATCATCTTTGAATTATCTTGAAATAGGTGATCACTTATCCTAAAACAACCGCCATATCTACTCGCGTCACCAAAATAAACGACTATACCCATATGATAAATGAAATAGCTGCAGTTCATCTCTTTTGCTTCTTCAATCAACATCTATTTGGATAGTTTAAGGTTACAAAGTTATTCTACCCCCAGTTCTTTTGTGTTCTTACCTTCAAGCTAGACTCACAGCAGCAAAATTAACTGCAAAAAGCCACAATTTCTAACATAAAATAAATTAACCATTTTGAAAAGCTCCTGTTGTGCATAGTTTCAAGGTTCCCACCAAATGTTCCTTTGAAAATGTGATCTGTAGGCATGATTTTCTTCTTTTAAAGGTCAGATTACATATACTTTTATGAATATGATGCGACTTCTTTGTATAAGTATGCTGTATTTTTCTTAACAATAATAAAAAAAGTATGCCGTCTTTTCTTCTTTTTTAAAAGCAAAAAGGAAGTTGGTGAACAAATGCTTTTATCAATTTAAAAACTAGATTTCATCCTATAATTTCTATGGATGTCTTCTTTTAATTTGGTACCACCTAGCTATGAACATCTATACTACTAACTTAGGGAGAAGGCACTAATGCTGTTCAAAAGTGAAATGTAGAAAAATGACAAGATCGGCAGGACTTCTACACCAAAGAAGAAATTGAAGCACGTGCTTTAGTTGAGAAGAGCTGGTGGAGAATGTGTGTGTGTGTGTATAAATATACACATTCTCCAAGAGAAGCATAAAGACAAACCATCATCATGAGGATAAAGGAACTAAAAGAATAACAATTAAGTGAAATATATGAAATGAAACCGTGACAATCAAGTCCAAATCCATACAACGTTTCTGAGTCAGATGAAAGAAAATAGTTGCAGATTCTCGGTCTGATCTAGGGATTAGCTTTTATGCTATAATTAGTAATTTTAAATTTCTGATCACTAAATATTTATCCATAGATTATGAATTAATACAAAGTTTCTGTCAACATAAAAATACACCACCTTGCAAGAGATCTATTGGTTAGTGTCCCCCCAATGTCATGGTCGTCAAGCACACATCTTAGCACCTTAATACTTGCATAAAAGCACCACTTATGTGAAACATTGCCTTCATTGCACACAGTTTCAGGACATCTGCATGTACCCGCGCTTTCTTTTTATAGAACTAAATTAGTTAAATACATTTTGTATATCTTTATTCATGTACATCCTACCTTATAATCACCTGTCTAGGAATTATTCAAAGATTTAAAAGGACACTCTTATTTCTGTTGGTAAGGACAGCTTTGAAAGGCCATTGTATTGAACATGAAACTTTTCTTCAACTCCAACTATCCATATTTTTGTCTTCTCCTGAACTCTTTTCCCGATTATTTGATGATAAAGCAGTTAGTTACCTAGAAATTGTTGCATTAAACCCAAAATCTAATATAGGTCAACCTGTTTATACACACAGAGAGACCCCAGAAGTGTCATTACTGTCTAATACTTCCATGAACATATTCATGGTTAGAATACATAGCCGGGAAATATTTACAAAGTACACCTGAATTTCATGTCTTTTTCCCTAGTCTAAACATCAGAGAAGACCTAACCCAGCCTAATGGAGTAACTTTTCTAGATAAAAAATAGTCCTAGTCCACCTGCACAAGTGCTTGCAAAATACCTGCATCGCATTATCATTTATAACATCTGTAGACAACAGTTCAGATAACAAATTAATGTAGGATGGCCTATTTAACCTTGAGGCAAGGAATCACGGGGAACTTAATTTTTACTTTGACAAGTCATCTTCTGACGAAGGATAACATCAGATAAAATCTGACTGAAGTGAAAAGTGTCATAAACTACAGTAGAGTGCAATATTCTAGGTAACAATATATATGACAAGAATTCAATTTCTTACACCTCACCTTGATTAAGTTGGTCTATATACCACTATTAGCAGAAATGACATCCTACTGTCGCTCTCCAGAGTGAACCCAGATGCAGTGGCTAGACACTAGTTATTTTAGTGGCTTGCATTACCCATTCCATGCATTTATACCTTCAAACTGGATGAATTTTGTACAAAGTGGAAATACCCATATCCAAAGGAGGGATTTAATATCAAGCGGTGTAGCTTTCAATATGATATTGCAGAAACCTTGACATGCACTTCATTTTTATGTATGCAGGTCCTACACAAATTGTTGCTGATACTCTTGCCAATTTTATGCTCAACAAATCAGATTGGCAGATCAGAAGTAAATCATAACTCTTTGGTAAATAAATTCTTGAACTTGAAAGCAGATAGATTTTAAAGGATGGTGTCATCACTTTGGTTTAGTTTTTCTAGATTACCCTTAGGGGTGGCCCAATGGTTTGGGCTTGGGACTTCCATGCTGGAGGTCCCAAGGTTCATAACCCCTTGCCGCAAAAGCAGGGTGTTTGCCTTTTGGGTCGAGCTCGTCGCACCAGACTTGCCTAGTGTAGGTTACCTCTCTTATGTGGTTTGCAAGCTATTGTATAGGAGCAGGGGTTTTACCCTGTCCGCACCCAAAGGGTAGCAGCTGCGGGATTCCCTTGTCATAAAAAAAAAAGGTTTAGCCAGATTCCAAGATAGTTGATGTTTCTATATTCCTATGAGTCATTTATTTGCATTGAACGACAGTTCGATATCTTCAAGACCAGCTGGTTAGGCCTTTACTAATTTTCCTCTCTGTAAAAAGTCACCCAGTCCCTTTACTACCCCTTCTTTAGGTCCCACAACGTGCCATTGCTACTAATGGGCATAATGCATTTTCACTCACAGCTGATATTAACCACCATAAATATTTTCTCTTCTTTTTACAGTATATTACATCAATAAGTGAACTCAAATTCAGAAGGAAAGCAATTCATGTTGCGAAATTGTAAAAAAATTCTGGCTTCCTAAGTAAAACAGCTTTAGCTGTGCTCTCTGTATTTGCAGCCACAAGTTCACTCTCAAGAAAACACAACCAAGCTCTAGAGCATACAAAACAAATAAGAAGCCAAATTAATCTGCTGCTTCTTAAATTCCCTCGAAAAGACTGCTAAAGAATAGTATGAGATGTGTATTTACTAATGACCTTATCTAGTTCAATTAGATGCTTACATAGTAACAGAATGATTTGGTCTATTCAACAATATGAAACCAAAATAATATCCAAATCACCCAACAGGGTACACAAGCTGAAATATCAGAATCTGCAGCCAGGAAATCTACAATTATGCAAGAAAATAGTTGGATGAAATGTTACACAAGAAACTAGAAAGCAATTGAACTGCAGCTGCAGCAAACTTTGAGGGATTATGAGATAAAAGCACCTGAATAGTTGCCACAGCTTCAACAGCACCAGCAGCTCCAAGCAGGTGACCAATCATAGATTTTGTGGAGTTAACTCGCAACTAAAAGCATAGAGCAGCGGCTGATTAAACAGCTGAACCAAAAGCCTGAAAGGACTGGCATGGATACAATATTTCAATGAGAGAACTTCAATCTAACCTCTGGATTCTGGCCAAAACAATGAACAAGAGCTTGATACTCCTTAAGATCTCCTGCTGGTGTGGATGTCGCATGCGCATTAATGTAGTTTACATCTCCCTTGGATACCCCTGACTGAGCTAATGCCTTCTCTATGCATAGGATGACTCCAGTTCCTGCTAGTTTAAGGAATGAAGAGTTCAAGGCTTTCCTTTTCTCTGTTGTATATCTCAGTAAACAATACTGAGATTGCGCATTATGTTAAACTATATCCTGTTCTGAGTAAACTACAAATCATGCAAGTAAATCTAGCTGGTTTGGAAGAATCTTTTAACTACAGTAATCAGAAAATCCTAGAACTTGAGGAAGTAAGCTTGATGGGTGTCACTGCATCTCCAACTAAAGCAAAACAGAAAAAAGAAGCTAAGAGATAGTATATCATTGAATTCAGTACAACCAGGAAGAAGCAGTTTTTTAGATCTGCGGTTGACATGAGAAAAAGAATAACATCAAACATGGCAAGATAGGTGGGCCGTGTAGAGGAGTCCATCAGGAGATTTGTGTTACTCATGCATCCCATGAAAGGAAATTCTTGTAAGATGTCAATAAAGGTAATACCTTGCGGAACAAAATCTTTGCGACTAAAGAAGAACACGGAAGTTATAAGTTACTAGGTAAGAGAAAAAACATTTTTCTTTTCAAAAGAAACCAGCACATAATCAAAGGATCAAATCCTATATATGATTAGGGGTAGTACCTTTTATGAGATGGATGGATAGACAGATTCAAGAATATCTGTTGCTACATTTGTTAGAAAAAGCAAGGCACCAAAGATTTAAAGCCATAGAAAAAAGACAATGAAAACAGAAGAGGTTTAGGAGATGTATTACCCTAACCGTTTAGCCACAGAACTTCTCCATCAAAATTTAGACCCCTCAATAGTATAAGATGCTAAGAGTGATGGAATCATATTTTGGAGCCTCTATGTCATAGTTAGTAGAGGGGTAAATAAAACTTAAAACGCTTTTGTTTCATCATGCAAAAAGTAAATCTTATATTTGATATGCCATCCTTAAGAAAAGCAACACAATCCTAGACATACACAAGAAAAGGGAAAAGGAGTCGGATAGGTCCATCTAGAAATCAGAAATTTCAATGTTCAAAAGTTTCTTTAATGTTGCCTGCCAAAACATACCTCTATATCGTTCAATTTATTGGATACTCCTGAAGGGACTGTAACCTAAAGCCACACTTTTTTTTATCACAAAACAAAAACTGTGTAATCCCACAAGTAGGGCCTAGAGAAGGGAGGATGTATGCGGACCTTATCCCTACCTTTTTGTGGGTTAGAGAGGTGATTTTTGATAAACCCTCGCTCAAAAGGAATGTTATTGAAGCAGAATTGCAAGAAAATATAACAACCAAAGATAAAGATATAAAGCAAATGAAGCAACAATAGTAATACACATAGAAGAATAAAAAACTACACAATTACTATCGTGAGAAGAGGCAAGAAGGAGGCTATCCCACTACCTCTGCCACATAGAATGCGACAACATTTGGCTATCTACGAACCTTCTACCCTAATCATTGACCTCCATACTTTATTATCTAGGGTCATGTCCTCAGTAAAATGAAGTTGTACCAAGTCTTGTCTAATCATCTCCCTGGCTCCCTCAGTTCTTTTCTAGCCTACTTCAACCACTCCTAACTCCTACTTCAACCAATCTCTCAGCCCTCCTACTAGGCGCATCCGCACTCTCCTTTCTTTACATGCCTACAATTTCAGCTTCGTTTCCTTATCTTGCCCATTATCGCGTTTTGCCCTGTATAACTTTGTTGCAAATGATCTCTCCAAGTATACTCCACATCTAGCTGAGCATCCACATTTCCACTATCTTCACCTTCTGGACAAGGCATTCTGGATTGACTAGTACTCTAACTCGTGCAACAATGTTGGTCTAACCATCACTTTGTAGAACTTACCTTTAAACCTCGATGACACATTCTTATCACATAGTACCCCGGAGGCGAAATTCCATTTCACTCATCCCACACCGATACAATGTGGGACACCATCACCAATATCCCGTCAACTAGGATTACGAACCAAGATACTTGTCTTGGGTATGGGTTGTGCATCAATCTTCACTTCCACCTCCGCCTCATGAGTTATGTCACTTTAATATGCACTCAAGGGTACTCTATTTTAGTGCTTAACCTAAAACTTTTAGACTCTAGGACCTGTCTCCAAACTTCCACCTATCATTAATTTCATCACGTGTTTCATCAATCAACACCATGCCATGCGCAAATAATATACACAACGGCACCTCCTCTTGAATATGTCGTGTCAATTTGCCCATCACTAAGGCAAATAGGAACAAGCTAAATGTTGTTCCTTGGTGCAATCCCATCACAACCGAAGAGTGTTCTCAATGACTCAAATCACCTCAACTCTTCTAACTAGAGTTTGAGCTCCATCATACATCTTTAATTGCCTTAATGTAAGTCATATGTACCTCTAGACTCCAAACATCTCCCACCAACATCCTTGGGGGCTTTATTGTAGGCCTTTCCTAGGTCAATAAATACCACATGTCTCTTTTCTTGTCCCTATACTGCTCTAAATAATTTCTTCACAATGTAAATTGATTATGTAGTTAATTGCTTGACATGAATATAAATTGATTCTCGGACATAGAAACCCTCGTTCTCATCTCAACCACCCTCTCCCTATTTTGCTTTCTTCTTTGTCGTTTTATACCTCTCGTATTTATCTTCGCATCATCCTTCTCTAGGCTTTCCACTAACGTTGAATAAGCAACCTTCTTGGGTTATCCTTCGAAGTTTAAACCCCTAACAACTCTCTAGATGCTTCTCTGATGCAATGAGCTGTCTTAGTCCACATACTATCTATGCCCCTGCTAATAATCCCCTAAGCTCCTGTAGCCACCAACTTCTTCCTAATCTCCCGAGCATTGGCCTCAATTAGACACCCCGATCTAATCCTAAGCTAGTCTTATGCAGCCTCTTTTTCGTCCTCCTCTTGATATCCAAATCCATAACCGCAAGCTTATGTTGGTAGTAAGGTTCTCACCCCAGATTACCTTGCAGTCTTGCATAAGCCTCTATCATACTTCCCAAGGAGCACATAATCTATCTGAGTCTTAGCCACTACATTAGCATAGGTCACTAGGTGCTCTTCCCTCTTTTGGAAGCTTGAGTTAGCTATGACCAGCTTGAAAGCTTTCGCGTAGTCTAAATGTGAAACTCCTTTATTTCTATCTCCAAAACTGAAACCTCCATTGACATCATCATATCCTCTTGAAGTGGTCCATATGTGACCATTAAAGTCTCCTCCTAACAATGGTTTCTCAGTCTCCAGGATACCTATCATAACCTCATTCAACTCCTTCTAGAGCACTTTTTGATCTCCTCGTCCAAAACCCAAAAATGATGCTTATGCACTAATAATATTAAAAGTGAGCCCTCCCAAAACTAGCTTGATGGCCATTATCCTATCATTCACCCTCCTGACCTCTAACACTTGCTCCCTGAGGAAAAAAGTCTATTGAAATGCATATTCCATTTCTACTCCTCAAGCTTCTTGAGTACCAAAACTAAAACCTGTCTACATCCTTAGCCTTGGTTCCCACCCATTTCGTTTCTTAGACGCAAGCTACATTGATCTTCCTCATCTTAAGAATCTTCACTAACTCTAGCATACTAACTCATCTTATTGACCGATGAAAAGAACCCCACTAAGACAATAGCTTCATAAGAGTGCTATACAAATTTTGGATGAAAATTCCGACATATTTGTTATATAGATTCGTGTATTCAAATGGATACGGTTAGGATGTACTAACTGTATAACTATCCAGTACAAGTAAATGCAATTTTTGCTAAGTTTTACTGAATTTAAAGGTCCAGAAGAAGAATATCCATGTCATGCTCATTCAATATGGACGCAGCAACAACAACATACCCAGTGAAATCCCATAAGTAGGGTCTGGATAAAAGCACAACAGGTAGAGGTCAAGCCTATGACTTTCTGCTTAGGAAACTGACACTCTATCCATTCAACACGGACACATCTACATAAATTAAGATTATATATGATAGATAATTACCTTTAGGATGAGGCTCTGTCATGTGATAAGCATCACAAGTAAAACTTCCACCTAGAAATTCAGCATAGATTGTTGCACCTCTTTGCTGCTCATGAAATTCAAAAAGAAAACTTAAAACAATTATATGACCCGGGATTGGCTTTCTATCTTTCATATTCTGTTTGAGGATCAACAAATGGGTGAGCAAAAAGCATCTATTGATTTTGAAGCATAAATCACCTTGGCATGCTCAAGTTCTTCCAGAAGCAGGACACCAGCTCCTTCACCCATAACAAATCCATCGCGATTCTGTCCAGGATTAAGATAAAAATAAGAAGCAATTCTTACTAAATATGCTACATAATACGCACAACCAAAAAAAGGATGGGGTTGAAATGTTGTAGTGCTATTGCTTCATCTTACAAGTCATTAACTAATATAAGCACCTAAGATGTATGCAAAAAGTTGAAAATCCCATAGAAAGACATGATTCTCTGTAAAGTGCATCCAATCGTCCATAGTGATTGGAATACCATATTTGCTCCAAAAGTACACTAAAAATATAAATATTCCATCAATATAAAACAGGTGCTTTCCTTTCCTACAAAATGTCTTGTATGTATCTCTTCCACAAAGTGCACATGAGTACCAATGGAGCTACATGGTCATAAATTCTGAAGAATATTACATACAAGTTCAATTTCACTGAATGGAAACTGCAATGGTGAGATATGCATTACTCAATCAGTAAACAAGAGAAAAGTTCAAAGACGAATATTTCTTATTTCCTATTAGATCACAGACCTGAGAACTGCAGCAGGACTAGCACAAGTACACTAGAATCACTACTCCATTGCACAGAAATGTGTGCCAACAACTAGACAGAAAGCAGAGGAATGATTTACAAGACATTACACTATCCCAAGGCCGAGAAGCTCTTGCAGGGTCAGTATTTTGCTGTGACAGTGCTCTGCATGCAACAAATCCTCCCAATCCTGCAAAAGAAATAGAAAACAAAAATAACATAAAGTTATATATGAAACAACAGTTTTACAAGGTAATTAACAACCTCAGCTTGATAGGCTAAACTTCTGGTAAGAAAGAACAGGTACATACCAATTGGTATAATTGCTGCATCTGATCCACCACACAGCATCAAGTCCTGCATTGGCAGTGTGTAAGAAGACAGACCTAAGCTACTCAGAATGTTAATTCTTGGAGTCATCTGTCTATGCATAAGGAACTCTATGAACAACAGTAAAACGATACTGAATCCACTACTTCCTACGGCTTTCTATGACAAAGGCTCGAAACTTACAGCTTCACCTCTAATGATGTGGTTAGCGGCATTCAATATACAGAAGTTGCTTGTTGCACATGCTGTTGAAATTGAATAATTTGGACCCATCCATCCCTGCGATTGAATTTGTAAGCAGGCACACAAAGCTAGGCGTTTAACTATACATCACAGCAAGTAACTGAAAACTTAAAAATTTGGCTAACCAGGTCCATGGCAAGCATGGCAGAACCCATGTTTGTAGTTGCAAATGGGACACAAAAAGGATTCATCTTCCTATAGGAAACCCTTAGAGCCTCTATTGCATCATTAAAAACCTGCTCAAGCAAAGCAAATCAGTTAGTGAGAAGTCACTTAGTTTGGTTCTAGCAAAGACTACTGGTCTGCTCAGGGATTCTCTCCAAGGAGATTTCAATGCATGGGCAATCATGTACAAGGCATTGATCCATTATATATGAGATGTTGGAGACCAAATTGAGCTGATCCCAAAAGCACATAAATAACAAAGGAAAATGGAATAAGAAAGTTTGCATATTTGACCAGTGAAGTTATCATCAGATATGTGATTAAAGAAAAAGAGAGTGGATCACCTGCATCCCACCCATAGCAGAGCCAATTAAAACACCACACCTTCTTTTATCTAATTCACCCATCATGTCTTCAGTAATTCCACCATCTGAGAGTGCTTTCTTACCAGCCGTTAGCATGTAAAGCATGAACTTGTCCATTCTTTTAGAAAGTTTGGGTACAATCCAGCCATCGGTTGAGAAAGACTTGATCTCTCCAGCAATTCTCTGTGATATGTGCCTCATTATCAACATCTAAACAACTAAAGTTGAAGTAAACAGGCCCAGAAGAAGACATACTGTTGGGAACTGTGAGCAGTCAAAAGCTTCTATTTCACTTATGCCACTGACACCTCCAAGCAGGTTTTCATAAAATGTGTGGGGATCATGGCCAACTGGTGTGGTCACACCCATCCCTGTCACAACAACTCGTCTTTCCTTGGTGGGAGGTTTCTTCTTTGGTGCGACTTCCATGGCCGATTGGGAAGCAATTGCCACTACCTCCCCTAGTACAAGGCGTGGCCAAATACATCAAAATCTATGTAGGAAAGTTAATAACTTGAAGGAAACGTATTAGAAAATGATATAGAAATTCACAACTTTGTATTTCCGTGGCAGTACTAAGAAAATCCAATCATGTAACTTGATACAGGAGTTTTTGGTATGATGGATAACATTTTCCAGAAAAATTTCCATTATCAAATCATCTTCTTTGGCCATCACAAGGTAACCATTTTATACCCAAAAAATGGGGGAATTGAGTTCCTTTACGTCGAGCCAATAATTACAACTCTTAAAGCCAACAGAGTGTTCTCAATCTCTAATACTTAAAAAATATCACACAACATTATGCACATACTTTATCTTTTAGATTATCATAAGCACCTGTTTTATACCAGCCAAACTTTAGAAAAGAAGCAACAACTGGTTTCCTTTATGAGAAAATACATTAGTGAGGGCAAAAGAAATAACCAAGAAAACACAACCTAAGTGTTGAGGCATGATCTCGAAATCCAAGAAGAAACAAGTTTACAGACATCAAGTTACAAGCAAATTGCATGATTCATCACTGTTTTCACATGACGCAAATGCCAAAATGAGCAAGTCTAGAATAATCAGTAAACCCAATTTCACCATCCTGGGGCTATTTAAAATGGTAAAACAAAGAGGAGGACACACTCAGTTACCGGCTATAAGAATCAAGCATGCAATCTTTAGAATAAACACACTCCAAAATAATAAATGCATGAGTTTCCATCTCCAATTCTTTGAATTTAAGGAAGGGCATGAAAAACCCATCAAGCATAAAGAGAGAGTTTACCTGTTTGAGCAGAGGAAATGATTTTTGTCCGGGGAGGAGGATTTACGGATCTCGAGAGTAAAAGAAAAGAATTGGAAGAGGAAAATGGAGTGCGGTTAGGGTGAGAAAAGAAGGAAGAAGAAGTTGAGAATGTAAGAGCATTGTTGGATTTGGAGTTGATGAAAACCCCTTTGGTTTTTCTACTTGGAAGAAGCCATCCATCTAATTCATGCTCAAGTGACATGCATGACCCAATCAGCCATGACGATACAGTCGATGACGCCATTCTTAAATTCCGATCACAAATATACACCCCCTTTGTATACCTCTATGAATGCTATACCAACTCAAAACGGAGAGTTGGGAAGAGGGGATGGGTAAATCTGAGAGAGATGAAGAAACAAATATGCTGTCCTTTTCCTGGATCTCTCTGCTCACTATAAAGCATTTCAGAGCCAAGCTTTAATTTTCTCCATTTTTTCTATTCTACTTAATATATTATTTCTTTTCTCTTTAAAATAAACACAATATCTGAGTATACCACTCCGCCAGCCAAATCTTTCCCCTTATCTATGTCTCATGTGCCACCTCAATATGCAAACCAATTAAATAACACTTTATTTCATTAAATTTACGCTCTAAAATAAATACTAAATCATCTCATTCTTTTTTCATATAAATCTAATATGAAGACATCAATCATAATTAAAATATATTTTTTATTAATCAATGATTTTTTTCACTCACAGTAATTATAAAATTTACATAAAAATATTAGCGACATTCAAGTTAATTTGTTATTTAAATTAATATAGTTATAACTAGAGAATATAAATTTAAAATTAAATGAGTTCTATAATTTTAAAAAATTTATACACGTAGAACAAATATTGTTTCTTTTTTGTTTTTACATGTGTGGACAAAAATTTGTGCGCTTCAGCCACACCTCTCTTATGTAATAATAAAACTAATTGCGAAAGTTCGTGCTAGAAGAAAATTATTTTTTTATCTTAATTTATGTGATAATTATAAAAAAAAATTATATTTTAAAAAATTTTAAATTATTAATTATTAAGATCTATAGAACATTTTATTTTACTCCTCTTGTCCCATTTATGCGGCACCACTAAAATTTCGAAAATCAAAGTTTTTTATGTTTTTTAAAATATTTTAAGTTGTTAATTTATGTGATTTATAACTTTTTTATTTATTTTGAAAAAATATTTTAAGTTCTCAATCATTACAAATTATGATATTTTTTTATGCTCTTACGTAACATAAATTTTAAAACTATCTTAAATTACTAATTATTAAATATACATAATTCGAATATTAAGACAAATAAATTAAAACAGAATAACTATTAAGAACTTACAAATATACCCTCAAGCTACTCAAGCAGACACGCCAACATGCTACCTGCTTGAGCAGCTAAGGAAAACAAAATAAGGACGACGAAGCAAGTAGCTGAAGCAACTCAGTTGCTGCAAGAAATTACATATATACCCTCAAGCTGTTTAAACAAATATGACATGTTGCCTGCTTGAGCAGCTAAGAAAATCGAAATAGTAATAATGAAGCAGATAGCAAAAATAGCTCAACTGCCACTTATATTAGAAAAAGTATATATATATATATATATAATTTTTTTTCTTTTGTTCTCTTGATTTTATTTTAAAAGTATTAGTTTACTCATTAGACTTAAGTTAACAAATAATTTCAAAGAACAAAATTGTGTTTTGTCGTCTCCCCCAGCCCCCAGTCCTATCCACCCCACCCAATCTAAAGCTCATGATAAATGTTCTTAATCAAAAATTTATGTTGAAGATTGTGGAAATACACAGACTAATTTAATGATTATCTTTTACACTGCATAATTTCATGTTTAAACATAATAAAAAAGATAACAATAAATCAAACCTACTGTTTGATGAATCAGAAGGAGAAAGATGTATCATTTTATATTTGTTAAAAATTTAAAAAAAAAAATCACTTATTTTCTTATGTTGTTAACATATATATTTCTCACTCATTCACTCAATCCATCTCCTCCAAAAAAAAAAATAATTAAGATAAAATTAATCTATGCTATATTAAAATCATAAAAATTCTTTAAAATATTGATTGAATTTTTTGTCTTTCATTAGAATATGACAATATTATATCGTAGACAAAATCATCTTTTACTGTTTTTTTCAAATTATTGTCATTTAATTATTTTCCTAATATTAAATTTTAAAACCAAATAGAATTTGGTTATTGAAAAATATAAAATAAGAAAATTTGTATCGTACTATCTGTGGGATAATGGCATGCTGTTCCTATATATTTGGGATTTCTTTGTTTTTTTTTTTTTTTTTACTTACGTAGAATTTTTAAAACCAAAACAATTTTAATTAAAGGAGTTAGATTTTTTTTTTTTTTTTTTTTTTTTTACTTACGTAGAATTTTTAAAACCAAAACAATTTTAATTAAAGGAGTTAGATATTTTTATTTTTTAAAAAAGGTCATTATCGTGCATTAGGATTTTTAAAATTGATTAAAGTCCTTATTTGAGTTACATAAAAAAAATGCAATACGTAACACTAAATCAATAAGAATTTTACATTATATAAGAAATTTATGTTATTATATTTATTAATATTTTTAATCGAACTTATCAAGAAGCATAATCTCTAGAATAGACAAAATTAGCATTTTACTATTCTTCTTAAATTATTATTTAATTATATTTATATTATTCATAATTAAAGAGTCCTACAAATTATAGGATAAGAAAAAAATATTATTTGAAAAAAGGAGTCCTATATTATAAAAGAAAATATATGGTAAAAGGCGTTAAAGAATTAATATCAAACACACACCTGTATCTTATATTTAGGACTTTAAAATAATATAGAAAGACATATTAGTCTTTAAACTAACGAGCTTAATAATTGATCCAAGGTGAGCTTCAATTAATAGTTGTTAGTAGGAGTGATTGTTGGACGGATTAGATATAAAAAAATTTATTTGAATATTTAATTGTTGAATATAAGAAATTGAAATTGAGTGTAACTTCTTTTGTGTAAGAAATTTTAACAAATGTATATTTTGTCTTCACATCACAATAATTGTGCGTATGTCATAGATCAAGGAAGCTTGATTTCGAAAAACGAAGACATTGAAGGAATTTTTGTCTCTTTTATTAGTATCACAATTTTAAGTTAGATTTGATATTATCCATGATCAATTCAAATATTTGTGCTCTTTTTAGAATTAGATAAGAGTTTATGACTACATGGATTCAAAACATACACAAGATAAGCAAAAAGATGAGAGGAATTCTGAATGATTGGTTGATTCAAGTTCACTATAAGTTTAAACTTAATTAAGAAACTCTTTACATCATAATCAACATTTTTATTGATCAAGAAGGGAATTGCGGTTGCTGAACATTAGTGACATGCTCATAGCCTCCAAAAATGAGAAAATTTTGGCTCCTGGGGTATATTACTAGAGCTTATATCAAATAAAATATGAACGTTTTTAACCATATGAACTACTTATGGCTAAAGCTAACAACTTTCAGTATGATCTAATTATTTGATTTTTTATGTCAATGACTTCGTGTGCATCTTAGACAAAACCTACACTCATGATCAAGTGTAAACTATGGAGATCAAACAAATTCTTGGGCTGGAATTACACCTAACAATTCCAATACCTTATTGTAAGGACCTGGATTTTTGTATAGCTTTAGTAACCTCTGAGATTTGATTTCGAAAAGTTTTGAGCCAAGGTGACACCTTATGGAACCACCAAGCTATTGCAACAACCAAATAAGAGGAAAAAAACACTACAAGAAAAATAAGTTAGCTAGGGAAGAAGAAGATAGATAATAATTTTGATTGCCTGCATAAAAGGTGACTACAGAATATTTATACCAAAAATACTGCAAAAAGTACTGTCCGCTCTCTAACTAACTCAGAGACCCTTTTGCAAAAAGAGAAACTTTCATTTAAGGGGTCAATCTATAATAAACAAGACTTAATTTGTACTCTTCTCTTGAACATCTTATTTATCCCTCGTATCAGTTCCCCCTTGTTAAAAGCTTTCTTGTCTTCAAGGAAGGAATGAAGGGAATCTGACTCTTAGTGTATTGTAGTCTTCCCATGTAGCTTCAGCAGGTGTCAACATCCCATTGGATTAATACTTGAGCCAAAACCTTGTTTCCCTTCTGGATCATACGCCTATCTAGAACCTTCGAGACTGTGGGCAATATGGGCTCGAGAGATTTAGTACAGGTGGGTATGAGATTTCTGAGGGCAATTGATGGCACTCTTTTAACTGAGAGACATGAAAAATGGGGTGTAACAACAACTGTGATGGAAGTTCCAACTTGTAAGCAACTAGCCCTACCTTTTCTTTGATCAGGTAAGGCCCATAATATTTGGTAGAAAGTTTAGAGAAGTGAGTGCTAAACATGGTTACTTGCCTGTAAGGTTGAATCTTAAGATAAACCTAATCTCCTTCATTGAATTGCCTATCTGATCTATGCTTGTTTGCTTATTCAGTCATCTTATGTTGTGCCCTACTGAGATTATGTTTTAAGAGTTGTATCTTGAATTCCCTGGTGAGAAGGCTTCTGTCCACTTCCTCTAAAACTGAATCTCCTACAACATAGGGCAAGTGAAGAGGAGGAGGTTGCCTATACAGTGCTTCATAAGGTGAAGTCTGTATAGAAGAGTGATAGGTGGTATTGTACCACCATTCAGCTGCAGATAAACAACTAGACTAGTCCGTTTGAGAATCTGAAAAAAAAACATCTAAGATAGGTCTCCAAACATCTGTTTACTACCTCTGTTTGTCCATCGATTTGTAGATGATAGGCGGTGGATGTGTTCAAGGTTACCCCAAGCATGGAAAACAACTCTTGCCACACTTTACTTGTAAATATTAGGTTTCTGTCACTTATGATATCTTCTGGAAGGCCGTGTAGCTTATACACCTGATCCATAAACACCTTCGCAATATCAGTACCAGTGTATGGGTGTGATAGGCTCATGAAATGGGAATATTTGGTCAACTTGTCCACCACTACCCATATTATTATTTTTCCCTTGGACTTGGGCAACCCCTCAATGAAGTCCATGCTTATACTACTCCAAGCTGCTGTTTAAACTTTGAGTGGTTAAAGTAGACTAGGGTAGGAGGACTTATCATATTTATGTCTTTGGCACATATCATGACCCTTCACATACTCTTGAACGTCATTTCTCAGCCCCTTCCAATAAAAAATAGCAGCCACCTTCCTAAAAGTATTTTCTATTCCAGAATGTCCCCTACTACTGAGTTATGCCATAATTGTAAAATATCCTTCCTTAGTTGTTCATCAGGAACTACTACTAATCTGCCCTTCTTCCTTAGTTGCTCATGTAAGTAAGTGTATCCTGCTACATCAACCTTTTTGTCTCTGATGGATGATATTATCTCTGTGAGTGTATCTTCTAGATTCCAGCTTTGCTTGATCAACTCCAATAAGTTAGTCTTGACTGTGGATAATGATAGTGCAACTAGCTCCACCATGGGTAATCTCGACAAAGTATAAGCCACCTTGTTCTCTTTTCCCTTTTTATACTCAATGAGAAAATCATATTGTATAAGTCTTGTGATCCATTTCAGTTGTGATCCAGTGTGCAGCTTTTACTCTAGTAGATACTTTAGGACATTCTGATTTGTTTTCACTATGAAGGATCTTCTAGTTAAGTACTGACTCCACTTGTTAACAGCCATGAATAATGCTAGTAATTCTTTGTCATAAACTAAGAGTGCTTGATGTCGTGCAGCCAGTCCTTTGCTTAAATAAGCAATAGGTTGCCTTTCTATATAAGCACATCCCCAATACCTACATTGCTAGCATCAGTGTCAATCACAAAGGGTAGTGAGATATCTGGTAATACTAGAACATGTGCAGACGTCAAAGCTACTTTCAGCTTATTGAAAGCTTCTTGAGCCATATTAGACCAACTAAAATTGTCCTTCTTGAGAAAGTTTATAAGGGGTTTACTGATGGCCCCGTACCCTCTTATAAACCTCCTGTAGTAGCCTGTTAATCCTAAGAATCCTCAGTTGCTTCAGAGTTAGAGGTTTGGGCCAAGATTTAACTACTTCGATCTTCATTGGGTCTGTGGAAACCCCTACAGCAGTAATGAAATGTCCCAAATATTCTACCTTTTCGGCTATAAATACACATTTTCTTTTCTTTGCAAAAAGCTGATGTTTGACCAATAACTCGAACGTAATCTTTAAGTGTTGCAAGTGCTCCTATAGACTCCTGCTGAACATAAGAATATCATAAAAAAATACCAATATAAACCTTCTTTGTTATTTTTGGAAAATATAGTTCATTAAGCCTTGAAAACTAGAAGGAGCATTAGTAATCCCAAAAGGCATAATTAGATACTCATAGTGTCCAGAATGAGTCTTAAAGGCAGTCTTGGGGACATCAGGAGTGGCCATCCTAATCTGGTTATATCCGGCTCTCAAGTCGATCTTGGAGTATATTTTTAACCCTCCCAATTCCTGTAGAAGCTCCTCAATAAGAGGAATTGTGAATTTGTCCTTCACAGTCACTTTGTTCAAGGCTCTATAGTCCACACATAGTCTCCACGAGCAATCTTTCTTCCCTACCAAGACCATGGGTGATGCATAAGGGCTGGAGTTATGCTGAATTATTCCTTGTTCTAGCATTTCTTCCACCATACTCTCAATCACATTCTTTTGTAAAGGAGAGTATCTATAAGGTCTGGAGTTGATTGGTGCGCTGTCTTCCACCAAGGGTATGTGATGGTCAAAAACTCCTCTCGAAGATGGCAACTATTGTGGCTCTTTGAAGAGACCTTGGTATTCTTCTAGCAACAATTGGACCTTCACTAGTTCACCTTGGTCATTCATTACCCCTTATATATAGTTACTTTTTGGATTTACTCTTATCATAAAGATTTAAGCATTTTCAGTAGTGACCTTTTCTAGAGCCTTAGCTTCTACAATTTTGAAAGAAAGGTAAGTACGTTGCAACTTAAAGGTTCTCCCCTTGTACCCCAACTCCATCATAAGCTTGCCAAAGTTAACTCTAATATCTCCCAATTTACACAACCATTGAATTCCCAAGACCACATCACAATCGCCAATTGGCAACATCATAAAGTCATCCCGGAAGGTAGCCCCTTGCATCAACCACTTAAAATTTTTGCAACCATGCATAGATTGTATTGCTCTGCCATCAACTACACTCACATCCTGAGGATTTATCTTTTGTAATTCACAACCAGTTAGTCTAGCAACCTTCTTATCTATGAAATTGTGAGTTGGTCTATAATCAATGAGTGTACTAATTGGTTTCTTTTCTGTGTAACCTTGTATGCTCAATGTCTTGTAACCCATTGTTCCATTGAATGCATGTAAAGAATTGGCACAATTCTCTACTGCCTCCTCTGTTGGTGTTACTCTTTTATCTTACTCACCTAGATCTTCCTCTTCCTACCCAGGAAAAACTTCTTCCTCCAGCTCAATAGAAAATAATTATCTCTTTGCCTTACACTTATATCTAAGAAGAAATTTCTCGTCATAAAAGTAGCATAATCCCTTAACCCTTTTATCATCCATCTCTGCAAGAGTGAGCATCCTCTTTTGGTTGAAGTCCCTAGCAGCTGTTGTAGGTTTCCTAACATAACTGGACACCCCTTGAGTAGGTTGACTACTTTTATACTGGTTGTGACTCGGTACACTACCCTTTAACACCTTAGCCTTAGCCGCAAACGAAGATTTATACAACCTAGCTGGTAAGCTTGAGGCAGGGTATTGTGCTTTCCAATCCTCACATCATCACTAATCTCATGCTTCAGACCATTGAGAAAAATGCTAATAACATTTTCATTTGAGATAGATAGTCTAGAAAGGACATTATCAAAATTGGCTTGAAAATCTTTCACAGATCCAGTTTGTTTGAGTCTTACCAACTCTGACATGAGGTCTAAATACTCAGCTCCAAATCTAGCTACTAGAACATAGACATATTCATCCTAGGTAAGGGGAGGATAAGCTGACCTGTTCCCTAGGAATTCCTAGTGCCACTGCAAAGCCTCACCTTCGAAATGCAAGGCTGCCAGTTTCAACCTCTAATTGATAGGAACGTCTTCCACTAAGAAGAACTGTTCCACCTTATATAACTAACTCCTTAGGTCTTTACCATCAAATTTAGGGAATTCCACCCTAGTGAACCTGGATAAAGAAGGAGTTTAATATGTTGTAGGAGGATGATTTTGGTTATATCTAGTAAATTGTGTATTTTGGTGGTTAGTTTGGGTGTGATAAGGAGGGTTTATATTGTTATATGAGTTTTGTAGAGATTGGGTTATATTTGTATGAGGGTACTATGGTTAAATCTGTGAAACATAACTCATAGGTTGCTGCATAGTTTGATATTGAAGAGGAGGGTAAGAAGGACAAGGGAGAGGGTTGAAAAGTGGGCTATGGATGTTTGGATAGATTTTGGGTATTTGGTTGTTGGAAACACCTGAGGTAAAGGGCATTGGTGAGCTCCAAATAGTAGAAGTCACAGGAATTTGATTATAACGCCCTGATGTTATCACTGGTGCAAGGGAAGGGGCTGAACCCACAACATTCGGTAGAAGAAAAAAGAGGGGCGTTTGGGTATCTTTAATATTCAAAGAAGAAACATTACCTCCTGAAACGGCTGGGTTTGATGGACTACTCAATGTTAATGGAGTATCTGAAAGAGAATACAACTCTCCTGGAGTTGAACTTGGGATATGGTCCTTGCCACGCTCAGGTTTTTTTCCTCTTTGGATTGCTTCTCGAAGTTCATTAAAGGACTTCTCATGGTTAGCTTCGAGTTGGTCTTGTCTAATAGAGAAATTGGCTATTTCCATGTTCATCCTCTAAAGCAATTTATGGACCTCTATTAGTTCTTTCGCCATTAGTCCAACAGAGCCAAGAATTGCTCTAATACCACTGTTGCAGCAGCCAAATAAGAGAAAGAAACACTACAAGAAAAATAAGCTAGTTAGGGAAGAAGAAGAAGATAGATAATAATTTTGATTGCCAGCATAAAGGGTCATTATAGAATATTTATACCAAAAACACTGCAAAAACTATTGTCCTCTCTAGTTAGGGACCCTTTTGCAAAAAGAGAAACTTTTATTTAAGGGGTGAATCTATAATAAACAAGACTTAATTTGTACTCTTCTCCTGAACATCTTATTTATCCCTTGTGTCATAAGCATGATCTAAGTTCACTTTCAAGCCTTCAATTCAAGATTATTTATGTTGTTTAAGGCCATCATGGGTCTCCTACATTAAGTCAAGTTCAAAGAGATTTCATTGGCTATGTTTTTCACAAGTACTAATAGAAGGGTCAACTTTAAATGGGCATATTTCTTAGCACAAAATAAACTGGGTGGCCCTCGGCCTATCAAATTAAAGTTCTTTGAATTATCTTTCCAACACACTTGGTTTTACCTCATTTAGAGTTCGGATGAATAAGTTATGCCCATTCGTAGAACTCCTCTGTGAAGGGGTATATACGGGATTTCAAAATTTCATCTCATTAATGGCGTTTTTATAAATTTGGTTATTTCTATTGGTCTTTTGGGATCTCCTATGCTATATAATGACCTTCCAAAGAGCTAAAACCCTATTCAAATTATTCATCAGTATTGTTTGTTAAAAAGAAAGATGGGTCCCTTAGGATATGTATTGACCACCAACAACTCAATAGGATCACGTATTCAAATTATTCATACTCACTCTCTCTCATTCAAAAGACTCTCTCAAATCCTCTCAAGGGTTCTTGAAGATTTTCAACTTGGGAATCAAGACACATTCAGTTCTTCATTAATTTTTGTCTTGGGTGCTATTCATCTTGTGAAGGTATGTGGGTTGATCCTTGATTTCCTTTCAATCAAGAAGACCCAAAATTATTTTCAAGAAATCTACACGAATTTTGCTTACTTTAATTTGGGGTTTTGAATATTATGATTCCTAAAATTCTATTAATGCTTGGGGTTATGTTTATCTATTAATTTTAAGATGATTTAAGCTTTGAAATATTGAATTTCATCATTTTTTATGAATCTATGGTTATGCATGTCCCTTTTAAAAGCTTGTTTGAGCATGAGTGATTTATACATGATTTTAAATCTGGATTTAATTATTAATTTACTTCAATTTCGTGTTATGCTATTGATTTTAGATTGAATCTCAATTACCCATGTCATTCTCACATTATTCATAACATATGCATTCATGTTCATGAAATTTATGGAAATTATGAAGTGGGTTAAGCCCAATTATGTTCTATGATATGATTTTAATAAAATATTGGTTATGACAAGAATGCGATCACATATATATATCTATGATTATGGCTCTTTGAGCATTTTGGGTGCTTGCACCATCTTGTAAGGTATTGATTATGACAAGAATGTGATAACATATATGTTTATGATTATGGCTCTTTGAGCATTTTGGGTGCTTGCACCATCTTGTATATGAATGGACTATTCCTATGCATGAGTATTGTGATTATGCAATTATGATTTTGATATTTGAGCCTAAGTATGAATTATTACGAATGATGTTTGACCTTTAAGGCTAAAAATGTATTGAAATAATTTTGAAAATGACTATTACCTCTTTTGAAAGCATGTATATATAAGTATAAGTATTCTTGTGGGATAACGACTTAACATAGATGGATTGGGGGCGTTAGAGCTATCCCCATAGGCTCTCTCCCTTTTCTAGAACTATGTGTCTGCATTGGAATGGTAGTCATCACTGAAATGATTGGGTCATAAAGGGTGATTATTTATTTATGATATGATATGATATATTTTGATATGGAAATCCATTCGAAATGACCAGGTCATAAGGAAGGTGGCCACCACATATAAAATAATCGGGTTGTAAAGTGTGGTGTAGATTACCTTTGGGTAAGTAATCTTCTCTCACCCGATGGGAGGTCAACATCGGGCAAATTCATGTAATAACTCGCATGGGTTTGAGATGTCGATTATGGTCACATCCTCAATATATATATGAGCATAATTTACACGATATATATATATATATATATATTTCTATATTATGTGCCCTTGTCATCTAACGTTGAAGTGCAGGTTTTTGGTAAGTTTCATGTATTGCACCCCGAATACTTAGTACATTCAAACATACTAACACATATTTTTGCCTACATGATCTCATCATGTAGGAATCGAGATTTGTTTCATCCACCGTTTGACGCTAGATCAAGATTTAGACATTTTTTGTGGTGAGTTCTATCTTCTAAGGACAAACCACCATTCCTCTACCTATATTGCTTCCATTTGTGTTATTGGCTTTAAGGGTGAGTCCGAAATATATCTTGGCCCCCGTCCTATCTTATGACTTGAAGCATTGTTGTATATCTTGTAGACTTTTGTCAAATCTATATACTATATGTTATATTTGAACCTTATGATTATGGTTATTCTTTGGATATAACTACTATGGATTGATTATGGGGATATATATATATATATATATGTTTGATGTGGAAATGTGGAAGATCCTAAGTCTTGAATTGCCCCCATAGCTTGAGTCATACTTACCCACCCCTTATTCATTATGTGCTATATGCTATGTGAATCCAGGCTAATCCCTTCCCTGAGATATCTCCATAGCATGAGTCCTACTTTCTCGTCCCTTAGAACTATGTGTTTAATTTGAATGTGCTTCCAAACTGATGATGTGAATTTTGGTGCTTTGAGGCTTTGTTTGGGGACTCTCGGGTTCCAGTTCATTGTGTCACTCCTAGAATCTAGGTCCAGGTCATGAAAAAGATGGTATCAGAGCACTAGGTGGCATAAATGGTCCTCGGAGTCCAACATGCCGCGTTAAGTAGAGTCTTATTCATGGGTGTGAAGTGTGCCACATCTATGGGTAAGAGACTATGAGGTGTTTTAGGAAATGTTTCACTTTTTATGATTCACTTCATGCCATGGAGCATATCTTAAGTTTTTCTATCTCTATCCCTCCCTACCGAAAAAGGAGAGTTACTTTGGGCTCGTAATGCAATCCAGACAAGGAAAATGTTGTAGTTGATACTATAGATAAGGTTAGATGGGAGTTGGTGAAGGGTGTGCATTGTTTGGCCAGCTTACTCCTTCGGATACTCGCAGTTTTCTTGGGTTGTCTAGTTATTATGGAAGGTTTGTTGAAGGTTTGTCATCTATTGCACCTCCATTGACTTAGTTAACTCAAAAGAAGGTCAAGTTGGTATGGTCGGATAAGTGTGAGAAGTGTTTTCAGACTTTGATAGATTGGTTGACATTGGCTCCTGTTTTTGACAATATCGGATGATTTATGTGGGTTGGTGGTGTGTTGTGATGCTTCTTGGACTGGGTTGGGTTGTGTACATATGCAATATGGTGAGGTGATATCTTATGCATTGAGGTAGTTGAAGGTGCATGAGTGTAATTACCCAACTTATGATCTTGAGTTAGCCGCAGTGGTATTTACTATGAAAGTTGGAGACATTATTTGTATGGGGAGCATGTTGATGTCTTCACCGATCACAAGTGTTTACAATATGTGTTTATTCAAAGGGACCTTAACTTGAGGCAAATAAGAAGGTTGGAACTCCTAAATGGCTATGACATGAGTGTATAATATCATCCTAACAAGGCAAATATTGTAGCTGATGCTCTTAGTGGACTATCTATGAGAAGTGTGGCTTATGGGGTGAAGGGTAGGAGGAGTTGGCAAAAGATGTTTACCATTGAGCGAGATTGGGTGTTAGGTTGGCCGGCTCTAATAATTGAGGTATTCATGTTCAAAATGGGGCCGAATCCTTGGTGGCTCTTGATGTAAGGGCTAGGTAAGATCTAGATCCATCATTAGTTGTGCTAAAGAGGTTGGTTGCCAGAAATAAGATAGAGATTTTCTCCCAAGGAGGAGATGGTATAATTTGGTACCAAGATCGATTGTATGTTTTGGACGTTGATGGTCTTAAGGATATGATTATGAGTAAAGCCCATGACTCTCATTATTCTATTCACCCAAGATCTACTAAGAGGTACTAAGGTTTGAGAGAAGTATATTGATCGCATGGTATGAGGAAGGATGTAGTTAAGTTTGTATCTGAATGCTCTAATTATCAACAAACTAAGGTAGAGCACCAAAGACCTGGTGATTTGACTCAAGATATTAAAATTTCTACTTGGAAGTGGGAAGAGGCAAATATGAATTTTGTGGTTGGTTTGCCTTGGACCCAAAAGCAATTTGATTCATTTTAGGATATTGTTGAGCAGAGGACAAAGTCAACTCATTTCTTATCAGTTGAGACTACTTTCAATGTTAAGGATAATTCAAACTTTAGAGGACATGACGAGGTCTTGCGTGTTGGAATTCAAGGTTAATTGGGGTGATCATCTACTGCTAATTGAGTTTGCTTACAATAATAGTGTTCATGCTAGCATTGGTACGGCGCCATTTAGGGCTTTGTGGGGTAGAAGGTGTAGGTCTTTGGTGGGATGATTTGGGTTAGATGAGTTAACTTCTATAGGTTCGGGTTTAGTGTTGGAGGCTGTAGAGAGAGTGAGATTAGTTGTGGAAAAGTTGAGGATGGTCCAAAGTCATCCAAGGAGTTTTACTTAGATGTTGGAAAGAGAGATCATAAGTCTTGTATTGGTGATTGGGTGGATGTGAAGGTATCACTTATTAAGGGTGCAATGTATTTTGAAAAGGAGGGCAAGTTAAGTTTCTCGGTATATAGGCCCTCATGATATTGTTGAGTGATGTGAGAATGTGGTCTATAGATTGGATTATCCTCCGGGTGTGAGTTTTATTCATTCGGTTTTTCTATATGTCTAAGTTGAGGAAGTTGGTTGGTGATACTAGTACTATTATTCCTTTGAAAGTAGTTGAGGTTGAGGATAACTTGTCTTATGAGGAAGTTTTGATTCAGATCTTGGATAGGCAAATGGAGAGGCTTCGCAACGAGGATCAACATATTGAAAGTGCTACAAGGGGAGTGGAATCAAGTAGCATGCGGCCATACCTCTATCCTTTTCAATCTACTCAAGCCTAAGGTATTAGGTTCTTCTTATTCACAATGGTCCTTATTCTTTCGCTCTAGAGTCTCATGGCATGACATGCATACATGTGCACGAAAATAATTTATTTTATGATATTTTAAAATGATTTGAATATGTTTTGATACGAGTTTTAACGATTTGATGATTTTCAAATGGTGAAGTATGCATTGTACCTTGTAATTGAAAGTTTCATGTTTTAATTCAAACATTTCAAGCCTTGTTCTTCCACATTCGAGGAGGAATGTTCCCAAGGAGGAGATGATATAAGGACTTGAGTTTTGTATTGCTTTAGTGTCGCTTGAGATTTGGTTTCGGAAAGTTTTGGGCCAAGGTGGCACCTTATGGAACCTCTTAGCTCGATCTTAGTTCACTTTCAAGCATTCAATTCAAGCTTATTTATGTTGTTTAAAGCCATCATAGGTCTTCTACATTAAGTCAAGTTCAAAGGAATTTCATTGGCTATGTTTTTCATAAGTACTGATAGAAGGGTCAACTTTAAATGGGCATATTGCTTAGCACAAAATGAACTGGGTGTCCCATGACCAATCAAATATAAGTATCGAAAGAAGGGTCCACTTTAATGGGGCGTATCTCCTAGAACAAAATTAGCTGGGTGGCCCACAACCAGTCAAATTAAAGCTCATTTAATTAGCTTTCCAATCCACTTAGTTTCACCTCATTTAGAGTTCGGATGAATAAATTATGCCCATTTTTTTGTAGAACTCATCTATGTAGGGTTATTACGAGATTTTAAAATTTCATCTCATTAATGGCGTTTCCATAAATTTGGTTATTTCTATTGGCCTTTTGGGATCTCCTATGCTATATAATGACTTTCTAAAGATCTAAAAACCCTATTCAAATTATTCACACTCACTCTCTCTCATTCAAAAAACTCTCTCAAATCCTCTCAAGGGTTCTTGACGATTTTCAACTTGAATACATAAATAACTAACTACCCCAGACAATTAAAAGCAAACAAGAGAGAGAAAAACTAAACGAAAAGATAATTAACTCCACTTGGATCAGTTTACTCGGCTTTATTCCGGAAGACAAAAATTGTCACTTTAGCTCGCATGACTTATTTAAGCCTGTGGGTTGATCCTTGATTTCCTTTCAATCAAGGAGACCTAAAATTATTTTTAAGAAATCTACATGAATTTTGCTTACTTTAATTTGGGGTTTTGAATATGATGATTCCTAAAATTCTATTAATGCTTGGATTATGCTTATCTATTGATTTTAAGATGATTTAAGCTTTCAAATATTGAATTTCATCATTTTTTATGAATCTATGATCTTGTATGTCCCTTTTAAAAGCTTGTTTGAGCATGGGTGGTTTATACATGATTTTAAATGTGGATCTAATTATGAATTTACTTCAATTTCATGTTATGCTATTCATTCTCACATTATTCATAATATATGCATTCATGTTCATGAGAATTTATGAAAATTATGAAATGGGTTAAGCCCAATTATATTCCATGATATGATTTTAATAAAATATTGGTTATGACAAGAATGTGATCACATACATGTCTATGATTATGACTCTTTGAGCATATTGGGTGCTTATAACATCTTGTATATGAATGAGCTATTCCTATGCATAAGTATTATGACTATGAAATGTGATTTTCGCATTTGAGCCTAAGTATGAATTATTATGAATGGTGTTTGACCTTTAAGGCTAAGAATGCATTGAAATGGTTTTGGCAATGACTATTGCCTCTTTTGAAAGCATGTATATATATGTATAATTATTCTTGTGGGATGACGACTTATCACCGATGGATTGAGGGCGTTAGAGCTATCCTCAAGGGCTCTCTCCCTTTTCTAGAATGTGCCTGCATAGGAATAGTAGTCATCACCAAAATAACCGTGCCGAAATGGGTGAATATTCATTTATGATATGGTATGATATGTTTTGATATGAAAATCCTTCCGAAATGATCCGGTCTTAAGGAAGGTGACCACCATATACGAAATAACCGGGTTGTAAGGTGTGGTGTAGATTACCTTTGGCAAGTAATCTTCTCTCACTCGATGGGAGGTCAACATCGGGCAAATTCATGTAATAGCTCTCATGGGTTTGAGATGTCGGTTATGATCACATCCCCAATATATATGAGCATAATTTGCACTTTATGCATCATGAATTTCATAGCATCTTGTTATACTACATTCCTTGTTATATATATATATATACATACATATATATATACACATATATATATGTATGTATATATATATGTATGTATATATATCTCTTTCTATATTATGTGCCCTTGTTATCTAACGTTGAAGTGCAGGTTTTTGGTAAGTTTCATGCATTGAACTCTGTATACTTTAGTACATTCAAATATACTAACACATACTTTTGCCTACATGATCTCACCATGTAGGGACCGGAGATTTCTTTCATCCGCCGTTTGACGCTAGATCGGGATTTAGACATTTGTTGTGGTGAGTCCTATCTTTCAAGGATAAACCATAATTTTTCTACCTATATTGCTTTCATTTATGTTATTGACTTTTAGGGTGAGCTCGGAACATGTCTTGACCCCCGTCCTATCTTATGACTAGAGACATTGTTGTGCCTCTTAGTCATTATATGCTATATGCTATGTGAATCCATGCTAATCCCTTCCCTAAGATATCCCCATAGCGGGAGTCTTGTTTTTCTGTCCCTTAGATCTATGTATTTAATTTGAATACGCTTTCGAACCGATAATGTGAATTTTGGTACTTTCAGGCTTGTTTGGAGACTCTCAGATTCCCATTCGTCGTGTCACTCCTAGACCCCAGGTCCGTGTCGTGACACTTACGTCCCTCTTATGTTTAATTTCATTAAAATTTCATAATTTAGAAATAGTAAGTTCTTTTACATTCTTGGCTATTAATTTGTTTGTCACATTAAGTAGATTGTACTAACTGAATTCCTTAATAATAGATGGAGAACATGGTATATTTTCGAGAAGAGCTAGGGTTGATGAATTATACAATCATAATATACTACCTACAACCTGTGTGTCAAAATTAGCATTTATTTTACCATCAATTTATATGTTTAATAATATTATTCTTCTTATATATGTAATTTTATTTTGCATGTGTATACCACATTAACTAATAAAAATAAACAAATAAATTATCACGTGTGTAAATTTTATCATTGAACACACAATTATAAATAATTATGTTAATATTACTATCTCATATCATTAAATTTATAAATACGTCATTTTTCTATTCCTATTACAATATGCAAATCAACTTCATTCCATTTAACAATAACAGTAGATAAAATAATTAAAATATTTGATTTTATATATGTCTTTTTTTTCCTCATCTGGTGTCCGATGTCTTAAGAACG
>DF361365.1:0-16717 GCA_000787875.1 Solanum virginianum | reverse complement strand
AAATAGTATAAAATTTTAACTACATTATCACTTTAACCCATTGAGTAACTTAATAATCTATATTTACCCCTAAACTAGATAACAAAGTTCTTGAATTGTCCAAAAGCCTCTTTAAAATTTTATAAAATAAATCTTTTAAAGCTCTATTTCTCAAAATGACTTGAGGGTCGTTACGTTAGATTCCAATTTACCCACCGTTCATCCTCGAACAGTCAAAAGAAAAGCAAGAGTAGGAATGGGTACCTGACTCAATGAAAAGATGTGGATACTGTCCACACATATTGCCTCATTCTCCCAAGTGGACTCTTCAATTGGATGATTCTTCCACTGGACTTTTACTGATGCAATCTCCTTTGATCTCAACTTACAGACCTCCCTATCTAGGATAGCTATAGGCTCTTCTTCATAAGACAAGTTCTCATCAAGTAGGAGTGAATCCCAATGAATAATGTAGTTCCCGTTACCATGATATTTTTTCAGCATAGACATATGAAACACTAGGTGTACTCCGGATAAACCTGGAGGCAAAGCTAACTCATTGGCTACCTCTCCCACACTCTTAAGAACTTCAAATGGTCCAGTATATCTCAGACTGAGCTTACCTTGCTTACCAAACCTCACCACACCCTTTATGGGTGAAACCTTCAATAATACTTGCTCTCTCTCCATGAACTCCATGTCCCTAACCTTTTGGTCTGCATACTCCTTTTGCCTGCTCTGTGCTGCTAGAAGCTTCTCCTGAATCAATTTCATCTTCTATAACGACTCCGTTAGAAGACCAGTACCCCATGGCCTCACCTCAAATGTATAAAACAAACCAATAGAAGACCTGCATCTCCTCCCATATAATACTTCAAATGGAGCCATGCCAATACTCGAGTGATAGCTGTTATTATATGAAAACTCTGCCAAAGGTAGGAAGCGATCCCAGTGACCACCAAAATCTATCACACACGCGCGAAATATATCCTCCAATACTTGAATTATCTTTTCGGACTATCTATCAGTCCGAGGATGAAAAGCAGTACTAAGGTCCAACTTAGTACCTAGCTCAGCCTGCAAGGTCCTCTAAAAATTAGAAGTAAACTGCCTACCTCTATCTGATATGATAGAAATTGGAACTTCATGCAGATGAACAATCTCGCTGATATAGAGTTTGGCTAACTTCTCTACATTATAAGTCACCTTTACTGGAATGAAGTGGGCAGTCTTGGTCAACCTTTCAATGATCACCCATATTGAATCAAACTTACCCAATGTCTTTGGAAGACCAACCACAAAGTCTATGGCAATCCTTTCCCACTTCCATTTAGGAATGGGCATTCTTTGGAGAGTTCCCCCAGTCCTCTGATGCTCGTACTTTACTTGCTGACAATTGGGACACTGAGCAACAAAATTAGTAATGTCACGCTTCATTCTACTCCACCAATAATGCTGCCTCAGATCACGATACATCTTGGTTGCACCAGGATGTATAGACAATGTCATGCTTCATTCTACTCCACCAATAAAGCTGCCTCAGATCATGATATATTTTGGTTGCACCAGGATATATAGAGTACCTCAAACTATGAGCTTCTACAAGAATAGTGTGAATCAAATCATCAACACGGAGCACACATACCCACCCCTTAATCTTTAGAGCGCCTTCCTCATCAATCATAGCTTCCTTGGCCTCTCCTCGCAAACCTATATCACGAATTCGGCTCAGCTCTTCATCATTAACCTTCTTCTTTTTAATCTTGTGAAGAAATAATGATTTTGCTTCTACACAGGCCAAAAGTCTTCCCTTCTCAGTTACCTCCAGCCTTATAAGGTCGTTAGCTAGAGCTTGGACCTCTCTAGCTAATGGACGCCTAGAAACCTGCAAATGGGCTAAACTCCCCATGCTTTCTGCTTTTCTACTCAATACATCAGCCACAATATTAGCTTTGCCAGGGTGATAGAGAATAGTGATATCGTAGTCTTTTAGCAATTCCATCCATCTTCTCTGCCTCAAATTCAAGTCCTTTTGCGTGAATATATACTGTAAACTGCGATGATCATTATATACTTCACATTTTACCCCATATAGATAATGCCTCCACTGTTTCAGTGCAAATACAACAACAATGAATAATGTTGTAAATTGCGATGATCAGTATATACTTCACATTTGACCCCATATAGATAATGCCTCCACTGCTTCAATGCAAACACCACAGCGGCCAACTCTAAATCATGAGTCAGATAATGACGTTCATGCACCATCAATTGCCTTGAAGCATAGGCAATTACATTCCTCTCCTGCATTAACACTGAACCTAAACCAGAATAAGATGTATCACAATAAATAATGAAATCTTTACCTTCCACCGGCAAGGAAAGAATCGGTGCGATAGTCAACAGTGTCTTGAGTTTCAAAAAACTCTCTTCACACTCATTTGACCATATAAATGGAACATTCTGCTTGGTCAAACTGGTCAGTTTGGAAGCAATAGAAACAAATCCCTTGACGAATCGATGGTGTAGCTAGCCAAGCCAACAAAACTCCTTACCTCTGAGATATTAGTGGCCCTTGCCTAATTTTTCACTGCTTCAACCTTTTGAGGATCCACCATAACTCCATTTTTAGAAACCACATGCCCCAAGAAGGAAACTAATCAAGCTAGAACTTACATTTAGAGAATTTGCCATATAATTTCTTCTCCCTTAGCAGCCCTAGAACAATTCTCAGATGCTCTTCATGCTCCTTTTTGCTCTTTGAGTAGATAAATATATTATCAATAAAGACAATAACAAAGAGATACAGGTATGGCTTGAAGATTCCATTCATCAAACTCATGAAAGCAGCAGGAGCATTTGTAAGTCCAAAGGACATTACCAAAAATTCATTGTACCCATACCTTGTTCGAAAAGCAGTCTTTGGTACGTCGGCCGCTCGTATCTTTAACTGGTGATAACCAGACCCCAAATCAATCTTTGAGAAGACACAAGCACCCTGCAACTGATTGAATAAATCATCAATATGGGGAAGGGGGTACCTATTCTTAATAGTTACCCTGTTCAACTGACGAAGGCTACCATCTTTCTTCTTCACAAAAAGAACCGGAGTCCCCAATGAGAGACACTTGGTCTAATAAAAACTTTACCTAACAACTCTTAAAGTTGGGCTTTCAACTCTCTCAATTCAGTCGGGGCCATTCTATAAGGTGGAATAGAAATAGGATGAGTACCTGGCTCCAAATCAATATAGAAATCGATATCCCTATTTGGTGGCATGCCAGGTAGGTCTGCAGGAAAGACATCCACAAATTCATGCACTATCGAGACGGATTCCACTGAGGGCACTTCAGAATTATTGTCCTTGAGATGTGCCAGAAAGGTTAAACAACCCCTACTCACTAACTTCTTAGCATGCAGAAAAGAGATGATTCAAACGGGAGAAGGAAAATAATCACCTTCCCATACCAGCTGATCTATCCCTGGCTTGGCCACTGTCACAGTCTTAGCATTGCAAGCCAATATAGCAAAATTTGCAGAGAGCCAAGTTATACACAAGATAATGTCAAAGTCAACCATCTCTAGAATAATCAAATCTACATAAGTCCTGCTTCCCACAAAAGTCACAAGGTAAGACCTATATACCTTCTCAACTTACACAGACTCACTAACAGGAGTGGAAACATGAATAAGCATATCAAGTAAGTTATAATGCAAATTAAGTCCATCAATAAAAATAGAAGATACATATAAAAAAGTGGATCGAGGATCAAATAATCGGAAGGCAATGTGATCGCAGACCAGAAGGGTACCTATGATAACAAAATCTGATGCCTCTGCCTTTGGCCTCCCTAGAAAAGCATAACAATGGGCTCTATCACCTGTTGACCATTTCCTCTACCAGGCTGCATACCAGTAGCTCCAACGTGCTCACCACCTCGGCCGGACTGGTGACCCCTACGACCTTGGCCACTATGTCCTCTAGACTGACAACCCCTACCATGACCACCTCGACCTCTAGCTACTGGCCTCTATAACCCTGATATACCAAGGCTGATTCTGCCTCGGATAATACCTTCTAACATGCCTAACCTCACCATATCCATAACAAGCCCTAAAATCAAGAGTGGGCCTCTGTGAAGATAAAGAAGATGGAATATAATCCCCAAAATTAGGGGGAGGCTGGCTAGTTCCTGATGGAACCCCATCTGAAACCTGCAATGAAGACTGAATCGGACGGGCAGAGTAACCGCTTAAACTTTGTCCTCTAGATAAGACCCGCTAAACTCTCCTCCTTTATGGAACATCTTAAACATTGTCATCTTGGTGAAATCATCTGGCTTCACCCCCTCTACCCATATAACAAAATCAACCACCTATAGAAAGGACTTTGCTGAATCAGCCACCTGCAAGGCTGAAATCTGCAAATCTGACCTTAATCCCTTTACGAAGCGACGAATCCTCTCCTCTTGACTAAAATAAAGCTGAGTAGCATATCTAGATAGAGCATGAAATTTTGCCTTGTAAGCTGCAACAGACATCTTCCCATGCTCTACATTAAGAAACTCATCTCTTTTCTTGTCCCACAAAGTTAGAGGAATATACTTCTCCTTAAAGAAGTCTGAAAAGGTTATCCAAGTCCTAGGTGGTGCCTTTGCTGGCTGACACTCAACATGTGACCTCCACCATATTTTAGCATCTCCCTGAAGTTGGTACTTCACAAACTCAACACCAAATCGCTCTATGATATCCATCTTATGAAGCAACTTATAGCAATCAACAAGGAATTCATAAGCATCCTCAAACTCAATGCTTTTGAAGACTGGAGGTTTCAACTATAGGAACTTGACAAAAAGATCATGTTGGTCACTAGTCATTATAGGCCCCATAGTCAATCAAGGAAACATGTATGTCTCTAAGGATGCATCTATACGAGGAGTCGTAACAGTAATATGTTGTAATCCTTGAACCTGAGGTACTGGAGGCGCTTGGCCCTGATTGGATAACCCACTGAGATAGGTAAGACCCTGGTGAATCATCTTTGGGGTAGGCTGGGGTGGTGTTTCCTTATCATGAGATTGCTTATCTACCACCTCAACATCCTCTCTAGTTACCTCATCAGCTGGTGGAAGGGCCACTGCTCTTTCCCTTGTTAGACAAGCTGCTCGGCCCCTACCTCTGGTGGGCTTTCTCCCACGACCTCTACCACGACCTCTTATTACTCCTCCTCCTCGGCCTATGACTGGCTCAGGCACTATTGTTGCTCTAGTTCTAACCATTCTACGAAATAGAATGAAGAGAATCAGATATTAATTTGTATCACCTAAATACCAATTGGGTTCAAGTAATAGCACGAAAGACATAAAGAAAGGAGTCTTTCTAAGGCCTTTTAGCCTCTCGAAGAAAAGTAAAGGCGTCCCCATACCGATCCGCGAGACTCTACTAGACCTATCCTTGTGTGATCATTGAACCTAAAGCTTTGATACCAAGTTTGTCACGACCAAAATGAGTCGTGAGTGACCCCCATACTTACCCTCCTAGGTGGGCAAACCAACATACATACCCCAATTTATACTAATAATTCACTTATAAAATAGGATAATAATCAAAAGGTTAAACACATAAAGCACAAATAACCTAAGGTTACTAAGTTTATTACTTAATGTTCCCAAAACCTGAAAGTCATCACATCAAGGACACTAATACCAACATACCAAGTCTAAGAATATCAACTCAAAAATGAAAGAACAAGTGGTTTATGTACGAAGGCTAAGGACACCATGACAAGACTAATAGGATCCAACGCGATCTAGAGAAATAGCTCACCCTGGAACATGATGTGCTGTAGACTGACTAGAGTTGAGGGAGAGTCGAAATCAGTGCAACACTCGCTGTACTCCACAAAACAAAATAAGAAAAGTACAAGTAGGGGTAAGTACGAGCAACATTTACTGAGTAGATAGCATCGGCCGACTCAAAATAGAAACCAATATGCATAAAGTGAAAGCAGGAATCAACCATAACACTTAACAGAGAACAACAACAGGGACAAGTACACAACTAATCAATAATATCAATGATACACTTGAGGACTCAAGCCTCCACATCATATTTCCTTTGGGAGATAGGTTCTTTGAATTTGAGTACATTAAATTATTTTAACAAGTTTTTTCTTATTATTGTTGTGTCGGAATGTAACACCCGATCCTATAATATATGTGTCGGAACGTGACACCCGATCCTATGATGTATATGTGTTTGAACGTGACACCCGATCCAATATGTATAATTCATTATTCTTTATCATTACTTCTCATTTCATTACCAATGTTTCATCAAGCCTTCTTTATTCAAGGCATCACTGTGAGTGATCAAGTTCAAATTATGGGTTTCATGGTCTTAGGATTGCAGACCAATCATAACAATACCTCACTCAACAAAACAACAACAATTAAGTGCATAGAAAATATCATAGGTTTACTCAATGACTATCAATTGTTATTAAGAGTCTCCCTATTAGCTAGAATAAACCATAACCTACCTCAACTGTAGAACCGAAATCAAGTGAACTAGTCCACCAGTGATTTCCCTTTCCTCAATGCCTCAAAACCTTTCGAATCTATCAAATATATACAATATTTATAAGTAACGAGTCCATAGACATCATCATTACTATATGCCTAGCCTAGTCTAGAACTCACTCAATTTCACAATCAAGTTCCTAAATTTCAAGCCTAGAATTAAGTTATAGTTTCTCCATATATCCAAACTTGATTTATAAAGTGATAACCATAAGAATAAACTAAAACGAAACTACACTAAAATTAATGTTGAACTGCATTAACCAATTCACATTCTGTACCATTATTATATACATATGTACTAACCCACTGCAACTTTCCTCATTAAACAAATATATATTAGGAGAATTGGGGAATTCTTCTATACAAAAACTATTTAATTTATATTCCTACCCCACTAACACGTTCTCCAACTCATAAATCTTAACAACAACATACACTACTTATATCCCCCTATATCTAATAACTAATAACGATATGTTAAACAAGCTAATTGAAAGTGATATCACAGCATGAGAAGATTAAGTGTAGGAATTTACTGTTCAACAGTGACATCATATGAATACACCTCTTAATCTTTGTTTGACATTGACCAATCACTACGTTTTATTCACCTACTAAAACTTGATCCAATAGACAACAATCACTCTACTAATTTCATTCCCTTTTCTTTCACAATTTAAGCTATATACTAATAATAATAACATGCCCTACAATTATTCATGAACACAAAATTTAAGCATGGCTGAAATACTTTACCTGATGCACTGGATTACTCTCGTATGACTATCGGAGGTAGTTCTCAGGCAACCCTTTTTGTTCTTCTTCTTTATTTTAACCTAATTATGTACTAACAGTCCCAAATTATATCAACTTAACTTAATAAATATTGAACAAATAGTAAAAAATTTTAACTACATTATCACTTTAACCCATTAAGTAACTTAATAATCTACATTTACCCCTAAACTAGATAACAAAGTTCTTGAATTGTCCAAAAGCCTCTTTAAAATTTTATAAAATAAATCTTTTAAAGCTCTATTTCTCAAAATAACTTGAGGGTCGTCACATTAGATACCAATTTACCCACCGTTCGTCCCCGAATGGTCAGAAGAAAAACAAGGGTAAGAATGGGTACCTGATCAATGAAAAGATGTGGATACCGTCCATGCATATCCGCCTCATTCTCTCAAGTGGACTTCTTAACTAGACGATTTTTCTACTGAACTTTCACTGATGCAATCTCCTTTGATCTCAACTTACAGACCTCCTTATCTAGGATAGTTACAGGCTCTTCTTCATAAAACAAGTTCTCATCAAGTAAGACTGAATCCCAATGAATAATGTAGTTCCCATTACCATGATAATTTTTCAGCATAGACACATGAAACACTGGGTGTACTCCGGATAAACCCAGAGGCAAAGCTAACCTATAGGTTACCTCTCCTACGCGCTTAAGAACTTCAAATGGTCTAGTATATCTCAGACTGAGCTTACCTCGTTTACCAAACCTGACCACACCCTTTATAGGTTAAATCTTCAATAATACTTGCTCTCCCTCCATGAACTCCACGTCCCTAACCTTTTGGTCTGCATATTCCTTCTGCCTTCTCTGTGGTACTCGAAGCTTCTCCTGAGTTAATTTCACCTTCTCTAATGACTCCCTTAGAAGATCAGCACCCCATGGCCTCACCTCAAATTCATCAAATCAACCAATAGGAGATCTGCATCTCCTCCCATATATTGCTTCAAATGGAGCCATGTCAATACTCGAGAGATTGGTATTATTATACAAAAACTCTACCAAAGGTAGAAAGCGATCCCAGTGATCACCAAAATCTATCTCACACGCGCGAAGCATATCCTTCAACACTTGAATTGTCCTTTTGGAGTGTCCATCTGTCGAGGGTGAAAAACAGTAGTAAGGTCCAACCTAGTACCTAGCTCAGCTTGTAAGGTCCTCCAAAAATTAGAAGTAAACTGCGTACCTCTATCTGATATAATGAAATTGGAACTCTATGCCGACGAGCAATCTCGCTGATATAGAGTTTGGCTAACTTCTCTGCATTATAAGTTATCTTTACCGGAATAAAGTGGGCAGTCTTGGTTTATCTATCAACGATCACCCATATTGAGTCAAACTTACCTAATATGTTTGGAAGACCAACCACAAAGTCCATGGCAATCCTTTCCCACTTCCTTTCAGGAATGGGCATTCTTTGGAGAGTTCCCCAGGCCTCTGATGCTCGTACTTTACTTGCTAACAATTGGGATATTGAGCAACAAAATCAATCATATTACGCTTCATTCTACTCCACCAATAATGCTGCCTCAGATAACGCTTCAGATTGGTTAATACCCAAAATGCTTTTGGGAGATTAATTGGTATGCACAAGAAATATCATTACTTTTTTATTGTTCTTATGGAGCCATTTGAGGCTCCTAAAGAGATTCATCACTATAGACAAAGGCTAGGTTTTGACCTTTCTTTGGTCAATAGGTCTAGCAAGATTTAGATTTTCTGGAAGGATGAATGGCAACGGTCTGTGGTTAGAAACATTTGCCAACAACTCACCATGAAATTCTTGAAGCAGAACCAATATTTCATGGTAACCTTAGTTTATGCAAGGTGTACTAGAGAAGAGAAATTGGAACTAGGGAAAAACTAGATACCTTGCCTACTGAGGGCTACCCTTAGATGGTTGGGGGTGATTTTAACATTATACTTAGTGAGGAGGAAAAAATTGGTGGCTTGGATTTCACTGTGCAAGAATACGTAGACTTTGCTCAATATGTAAATGTTTGTGCATTGACTGAGGTGAATTATATAGGGATCAAGTATACATGGTGGAATGGTAGAATCAATGATACTTGCATTTTTGAAAGATTGGATAAAATTCTTGATAACCAAGAACTGTTTAACATCTTCCAGCATGTAGAAGTTCATCATGAGATTAGATAGGGTTAAGACCATGCCCCACTTTATGTGGTATGTAGATCTGAACAGACGAAGTGTCCCAAACCTTTTAGGTTCTTAAATTTCTAGTGCAAACATAGAAATTTAAAAGTATAGTGGAGCAAAATTGAAAAATAGATTTTGTGGGGTCACCATTCCTAGAATTTCACTCCAAGCTGGTCAAACTAAAGAAAGTATTAATGGAATGGAGCAAAAAGGAATATGGCAATATTTTTGTGTAGATTGACATACTTGAAGACATCACAAGGGTCAAGGAAACTCCATTGGAGATATCACCAAGTCCAGAAAATAGAGTAGATTTGAGTAAGGTAGAAGTAGAACTGATGAGATATCTACATATAAAGGAAGAATTTTGGAAACAAAAAGCAGGCATGAAGTAGTTTGTTCAAGGAGATCAAAATACAAAATTCTTTCACTCTTATATTAGGGGTAAAAGGAAAAGGCTGTAGATTTCTTAGATAAGGAATGAGCAAGGTATAGTTCTCACTGAGGAGGCTGATATTGGATAAGAAGTAGTCAGAGTTTTTGAAGCATAATTTAAGAAAAGTAACTTCACAAGAGATTCTTCCATGCTGAACACTGTTCCATCAGTAATCACCTAGGAGAAAAATGAACTAATAGGGCTCTTCCAACTGGGGAGAAAATAAAGGAGGTAGTGTTTTAGTTGAATGACTCAAGTGCAACAGGACCAGATGGTTACACAGGTTGTTTATTTCAAGAATGTTGTGATGTGGTGGCACAAGATGTCATAAGGGTGGTAAAAGCTTTTTTCTGTGGGAAATGTCTGCCTAGATACATCACTCACACCAACTTTGTGCTATTGCCAAAGAAGGAAGAAGTCAAAACTTTCTCAGATCTCAGGCCTATTGTCTAAGTAACTTCATAAACAAAGTGATCTCTAGAGTATTACATGAAAGGATATTATTGGTATTACCAAAACTAGTCTCTCTAAATCATTCTGAGTTTGTCAAAGGGAGGAGTATTTCAAAGAATGTGTTGTTGGCTCAGGAAATTATTGGAGACATTCATAAAAGAAATAAACATACTAATGTAGTAGTAAAGTTGGATATGGCAAAAGTCTATGATAGAGTATCATGGATATTCCTTACTCAAGTATTGAGAAGATTTGGGTTCAGTGAGGTCATTAAAAACATGGTTTGGAGATTAATTTCAGATAACTGGTACTCAATGTGCATCAATGGGCAAGTTCATTGTTTGTTTCAGTCATCAAGGGGGGGAGAGTAAAACAAGGAGACCCTCTTTCACCTACACTATTTATCATAGCAGCAGAGGTATTGTCAAGGGGACTGAACAACCTTCATCAGGATTAGAAGTTCATAGGATATGGATTGCCAAAATGGAGCCCATAGATCAATCACCTATCCTATGTTGATGATACCGTATTATTTTGTTCAGGTGATAGGGCCTCCATCATTATGATGATGAAGATTCTGAGGAGTTATGAGGAGGCATCAGGACAGCAAATCAATATGGCCAAGAGCCTATTCTATTTGCCTGAAAATACCCCACTAATTTTTTCCATCAGAATAAGGATGCTAACTGGAATAAGACAAGGGGAATTTCCCCTTACTTATCTTGGATGTCCAGTGTACTATGGAAGGAAGAATAGTGGAC
This sequence comes from Solanum virginianum, assembly GCA_000787875.1. NCBI lineage: Eukaryota > Viridiplantae > Streptophyta > Magnoliopsida > Solanales > Solanaceae > Solanum > Solanum virginianum. The sequence continues at coordinate 5,542 of DF361365.1, read as the reverse complement.
ACTATGAAGGTTTAATGAGAAAGAGAGCTAAGAGAATCCTTTCATGGCAAAATAGATTCTTGTCTTTTGGAGGTAGATTTATTCTCATAAATCATGTGTTGCAATCAATGCCAATGTATCTCTTGACTGCTTTAACCCCCCCCCCCCAAAAGGGGTTATTAGAAGGCTTTACCAAATGTTTGCCAAGTTTTTTTGGGGATCCTCTGTCTCAGAAAAGAGGAAACACTGGGTGGCTTGGGAGGACATGTGTGTACCTAGAGAGGAAAGAGGCCTTGGGTTCAAATCTCTCTTTGATATGAACAAGGCAATGCAGACTAAACTCTGGTGGAAGTTCAAAATTGCTATTGGTTCACTCTAGGCCACTTACATGGAAAATAAATATTGCAAAAAATATCATCCTATTTTGGTATGGAGTACTGGAGCATCATAGACCTGGAGGAACATGTTGAAAATCAGGGAGGAGGTGGAACCTTACATTTGGTGGCAAATAAGGGCTGGAAATTCCAGCCTCTGGTTTGACAACTGGACTAAGCTTAGTTCTTTATACTATATAGAAGGGGAGTTAGCAAATGAGGAGGAAATAGAGGTCAGAAGGCCGATAACAAGCAATGTTTGGAATTCTAATGCTTTAACGGAGGCAGTTTCTGAGGAGCTGTTCAACTCCATTACTCAGTCCATTAGGCCTGCTAGGGGGGAAATCTTGGACAAGACTTTGTGGACTGCCAACAACATTAAAGAATTTACTACCAGCTCAATCTATCATTTATTAAGACAGAAGAGAGAAAAGTTTGAGTGGTCCAAGTTTGTTTAGGCCAAAAGGCTTCCCAACAAAATTTCTTTCTTCCTTTGGAGAGCATTGAAAGGGATGATTCCTACTGATAACAATATAAGGAAATGCAAAATTCCAACAGTCTCTAAATGCAACTGTTGTAACACTGGTCATGAAGAGATCGTTAACCATTTTTTTTAACAGCTCTCATAGCCCTAAAGCTTTGGAAGCATTTTCTCTGTGGTGCAGGTTTCCTGGTGGAAGGGTATCAGATATTCCCTTTTCTGATATCCTAGTGAAGAGCTATGGAACTGAAGAGATATAAGGATATTCTAGTGTGTCTGCTTGCAATCATCATGTGGGAGCTCGGGAAGAGAAGGAATTTAATCAAACATGGAAAACATGTCACTTTTACACTGCTGGTGAACAAGTGTGAGCATACTATTTATCAACTACTCTGTTCCATATATCCAAAATGGTTCAATGTCCCAAGAACATGGTATGAAAGCCTTCCTATGCTGCAAAAGCAAAGGAAGAGATTATTCTACTAACTAGTGATTGGGGAAGCTCCTATGGCAGTAATGGTGAAGTGCAATACAAATGGGATAAGTAGAGGCAATCCATGGAGGAGTTCCTATGGTTTCTGCTTTAGGGATCACAATGGAGATATAATATATGCAAAGGCAGGACCTATTGGAATTGCTACTAACATTGTAGCAAAAGTTACTGCAATTTGGAAGGCACTACAGTTTGGTAAAATGAATCAGATCAATAATTTTATAATTGAATCTGACTCACTTAGCCTAATTAAGATGTTAAAAGGGGAATGGAAGATACCATGGGACATAATAGAGATGGTGGAAGATATTCAATATATGTTGCTGGAAGTGCAAGAGGGTCCCTACCATACATTTAGGGAAGGTAATCATCTACCTGACTTTCTAGCATCTGATGCTATAGAACATGAGGAGGACTTGCAGATTTAGGCTTTTAATTAGTTACCTAGTCAAGCTAGGAAAATACGTAACACAGACAAGCAAGAAATACCATCCATCAGAATTAAAACTAGGCCAATAATATCCAATCTATTTTTACATGCCAGAGAAGATTAGCTACCAGGGGAGTACTACCACCATACATGATATATAGTTGATGTTATCAAAAGGACCAGATGTACAGTACTGGACCCGTGGGAGCAAAATACAGACAACAAAAACCTGTGCATTTTACAAAAAATGTGGCAGCTTCAGTCACAAAGCTTTAAGATCTAGGATATTTACAGAGGCGCACCAACCACTACAAGAAGAAATGGGTCAGACTTGCGGATACAAAGGTTATTGGGGTATGACAAACACAGGAATAGAGGCTTACACATTTAGATGGAGTGAGAAAACCATCCTCTGGTTCAGGCGCACAGGTGACAACCATGGTGGCGCAGGCAAGAAGCTGAAAAATGGCTGACATCAGCAACAACAACAAACCAAATCGGAGGAAGATAGAGATGAGTACTTACACTAGGAGCAAGATGATCAACAGGAGAAGACCGACAAGGAAGCTATTTGGCCATGGTGGAACACCACTGAGGAGGAAAGAAAAGGGACGCATCAGATTTTGTTGTTTTGGGAAAGTGAGCTTGAAAGTGTCGTTTCCTTAGGAAGTAAGAATGTTTATTTTGGTTTGGGTCTTTGGGCCTCCTCTTTGTTGTGGACTGATGACAGTTTGAGAGATTAATAAAACGGGCTAGTAGCCCACAAAATTAACCAAAAAAAAAGATAATTAGACACCCAATTATGAGAAAATCAAAGAAAACTTATACTTAAAAAATTCAGAGATAAGTTATCCCTTCCTAGGGGTGGCATAGTAATCTCAGAATAACTTATCATGGGATAAAGTATATATAATAACAAAAATACACCCCCTTCTTAAACTCTCATTTATACATCACTTTTATATTCATGTATATTAATATATATATTTTATAATATGTATAATAACATTCACAATCTTAGTTAATCATTTTTAGTATATATTTCTTATTAAAAAAATAATATTTTATAAATTCAGTTTCTATTTATGAATAGATTATAAGTTGGATTTATTTGTCTAATACTTACGTTTATTTATATTTTGATTTCTCCTTAAAATGTTCGTTCCACTACTAAATTACATATCTTTAATTAAATAATTTAGTACTCACTTAAAAATTATATTTTATATATCAATTATATAGATAACTTTAATAATAAAATTTCTTTTACTTTTAATAAATTTAAAAATAAAGTTTTATTTTTAAGCTAAATATGATGAAAGTTTTATTCTTAAACTAAATAAGATAAAAGTTTTATTATTTAAGTTAAATAAGATGAAAACTTTATTTAAAGCTAAACAAGATGAAAGTTTTATTTTTAAGTTAAATAAGATGAAAATTTTATTTTTAAGAATGACTACTAAAGCTTGCAAAAAAAATATATTAAAAAAATTAAATAAGTTGGAGGGTATGTTTGTAATAAAGAAACAATTCATTCTAAGAAGTTACGCAATAAATAGTATTTTGAAAATGACATACCAAACAAACAAAAAAAACCACTCTCAACATTACCAATCTTAGAACAACTTATTTCATCTTAACTAATCTCGTCATAATTTTTGTCTAAACCAAATGACCCCTAAATTTTTAGTCTTTTACTAACTGATGACTTTAACAAAATTTTTATTTCACCGAAGTTATTACACTCTAGTTTAGGAGTGCATCTATCTGTTCGGTTCAATCTTATATATTATTAGTTTACGAATTTTAATTTGTGAATACTTTAAATGATAACCAAATAAATGTGATATTTATTGTCAATTTTTTATTAATCAATTTCATCCTTAACATTTTGATTTTTGATTTAATTGATAAGAAAATGTTCATATTTCATATATACACGATATTCATAAAATAGAAATAGTAAAAAGAATAGAAGTGCAATACAAAATTTTACATTGATCACTTTTATTTATTATAACGTTATTTAAATTTCTTCTAAAAACTCATGTAATAAATTGTATAAAAATAATAGTTGTTTATTTTTTTTAATAGTCAAGTCTAAAATTGAAATGAGAGAAAGAGGTAATACTTTTGAGAAGATAGAAGATGTCCTAATAGAGAGACGTAGAAGCTGGTTTATATTACATATGACCGAAAGTAATCCTAAAATTAAGTAAATAGAGTTAGTAAAATGTTAAAGTTCACATAATTAAAAGCAAACTACAAATTGTAATATAATTTTATATGGATTATCAGTTTAATATTAATTAATAAATAATATATTTTTTAGTTCAATTGTGATTAAATCAATTTTTGCACACACATTTACCTCGATCTACATTCTTACTTAATTATGCAAAAACTATTTTGATCAAAGCGGATTCATGTAATCTTTCTCGTCGAAAGTTATACAACTAAATAGATAAATAAAAAATCTTTACTTAAGTTATACAACTAAATAGATAAATAAAAAATCTTTACTTTTTCCACTATGTATGAATTGTACGTAGAATTTCCCTTATATAGGAAAAAGATTCTAATATAGTGATGAAGGAAATTTTAAAATTATCTAACATTACAATTCAAACAAAATACGTCATCTAATATATTTTTAAAAAGAATTTCTGTTTGATTTTTCTACTTTTGCTTCTATATTTAATACTTGTCGATTTAACATTATCAAGAGAAAAATGTTATTTTTGCTAGTTCATTCTTAATATTGACTACTCATTCGAATTCATTAAAGACAATAGAACAATTAATGCGTATCATGATAAAATATATATTTCGTTTATTATTAATAATAGATGTACAAAGTTTATTATAAATATTTTTTTTTTATTTTGATATCCACAGAAAATCCGATAATTCAATTCGTGTACATCCAGTTCAAGAAAAACGTTTCTTCCTAAAAAAATCTTTATGTCCGAAGTTTAATCTTCTTCTTATTACCTCGCAGTTTCAGCTGCTCAAGCAAATAACTGGTTAATATGCTTGTTTGAACAGCTTAAGGATATATTTGTAATTTTTTGATGAATCTTTTGTTTTAATTTGTTTGTCTTTTTTTAGTGTTTCGTACCTTTAGAAACTGCATAAAAAATACTACTAATCATGATAATTAATGACTTAAAATAATTTTTAAAAACATGTTATGTAAGAACATAAAAGATATCATAAACTGTGATAATTGACAACTTAAAATATTTTTAAAATAAATAAAAAAATGATTGATTATTGAAATTAATATATCGACGTCACATAAAATGAACCAAAAGAAGTAACATGCATTATTTAATTATGAAATTACGTAAAGCGTATTGTAAATCTAGATATTTAATAGTAGTAATATATCTACATATAAAAATTAAATAAAAAAGCTGAAAGTCACAAAAATTAACAATTTAAAAGACATATAAAAAGTTCAATTAACACTCGAATCAGTATTGCATAAATAGGAATAGATGAGTAGTATATATTATTTAAAAATGATGTAAACGTAATATAAATCGTAGTAACTGAAACATTAAAAATAAAAAAGGCATATAAAAAATTTTGACTTTTAAAATTTTAGTGCTGCCACATAAATTGGGACAAGAAGAGTAACATATATTATTTAAAAATTACGTAAAGTAGTACTATAATTCACAAATATTAATAATTTAAAATATTTAAAAATCATATTAAAATTTAATTAATTTTCTAAATTCTATCTATCACATAAATTGAGATAGAAAAATAACAGA
>DF361366.1:28652-45099 GCA_000787875.1 Solanum virginianum | reverse complement strand
GATTTTTGATCGGTTATAGTTGTGAGATTCTATTGCATTTCAGAAGCAGTTATTTATGCTTACTTTTTGTTCAGGGGTGCTTTTGAGGTTCAGAAGAGTGGAAGAACTCTTGACCTATGTGATGGAATTCAGGCTCATTTATCAAGTTGTGCATCACCCAACGTTGTTGACGCAGTAAACAAATTTCCTCAAAAGGTCCTCTTTAATGAGGTATCACGATTGAGCACTTGGCCAATACAATTTCAGGAGTATGGTGTTAAAGAAGATAATATTGCACTGTTCTTTTTTGCTAAAGATATCGGAAGGTAACTGTTCCCATTTAAATTTCTTGCTTTCAGTAAATGGGGTTTCCCGCCAGTATTATTTTAGTTTTTCATCTGAGAGTGATGTTATTATCTAATGTCTCAGCTATGAGAGGTGCTACAAAATTTTGCTGGAGAATATGATTAGGAATGACACAGCTCTCAAAGCGAATCTTCAAGGTGTCGAACTTCTGATATTCCCATCTAACCGACTTCCTGAAAAATCTCAACGTAAGGATGATACATATAGTGAGATACTTCCTTGGAACTTGATATATATTGCGCTTTGACATTTTTAAGTGTTATCTGAGTTATATTATGTAAGCATCAACACTCAATTATATGTCAAGCATGAGGGTCTACAGACTGCGACAAACTTGGTTCACATTTTATTACCTTATTTTGGCATAAGATGTTACTTGATATGGATGGATAAGGGTTTTGTGAAGTTTCTGATCCTGAACTCTGACGTCAAAAATGAAAGAACTCATAGTTGTCTGTAACTTTTATCATATATTTCCGGCTTAATTCCCTTTCCACTATTCTTTAAGCAGATACTGCATGCCTGCTTGGTACATTAGCTACTCTTTAGTTGTTTCTTTGCAATTGGGAGTATACTAGTCGCTGCCTTTCGGTTCTCATTTGCATGTAGTGGTGAATGTTATTTAGGGTGTTTAAATGAAGACATGCACTAATGCAAACTTATGCTCTGGAAGATACTTGATGCAAAATGAGATGGAGAAAGTTTGTTCTTGTATTTTGCTTTTACTGATCATACGGTTCATGCAGGGTGGAATATGATGTTCTTCCTATGGGGTGTCTTTAGAGTAAAGAAGGTGCAGGCAACAACTGGAAAACCATCTCTTGTACCCCAAGATATTCCAAAATTAGTCATGCCTTTTCCAGAGAATATACGTTGCCTCGGGCCTGTAGACAATGTTACAAGTGGTAACATTTCCATGGATGGTGAGGTCACTGCTTCAAAGGAGTCTGGCTGTCCATTAGTTAATGGAAATGTTGATTCGAAAGCATCCCAAATATGCCAAGGTGACTCTGCAGACACAAAGGTGGAGCATCTGGGGCCTGGGTCCATGTCTTCTTTGTCGGTCAGCCACATGAATTTTGCCCCAGAGAAGAGACAGTTCGGCAATTTTCAGGTGCTGTTTAACTTCATCATATTTGCATAGAGAGCTTCAAATTTGCTACTTTTATCATGATTTGAAAAGATCTGTTTTTGAATCCGGAACTCGTATATTCATAGACAGATTGCACTAGCCACTAGAGTGCCTCTTTCACTCAAAAAAGGAAAAAGTAGAACAAACCCACGCATAAAATCCTTTTGTGACTTTAATATGTTGTCTGCTCAGTTGCTTTACTGACTATAGCTATTTCAGTACTTATAATCATATTAGTTGTTTAGATCTTACAAATCTGGGTTGTTTTGTGTTGAACTGGTGACCTATAAACAAATCGTCATCAACTCAGAGTTCTTTAGTCTGTATTGAACATGTCAGATATCAACTTAAATTCCAAATGTGGCCAGTTCTGGCATTGTTGCTTTAAAGCCATCTCCAACCCGCTCTCTGTTTTACTCTCTAAATATAGAGAACAGATGGTATTTGGAGACAACCATCTCCAACCTAATTATCTATTTCTCTCTAAAAAGGAATCTTTGTCTCTCTCCTCAATAATATATTATTATTTTTATGTCATTTTTATTTTCATATTTCATAATATAATTTTTTTCTTTTTTTCCCCCAAATAATCACCCTATATAATCTTCATGGAATATAAAATTTTATATTTTTTAAATTCTTCATGGGGTGCGAAGAATGGTCTTCATGCGGGTATGGAAAAATCCTTGGTAAATAGCCTTGGGTATGGAAAAAACCCATTCATGGGAAGCACTCTTTACCAAGGATTTTTCCATACCCAAGGCTCGAACCCTAGACCTATTGTTAAGGGAGGAGAAATCCCCTCTATTGCACCACATCCTTGGGTGGTAGTAATATTTTTGTAGATGTTCTATTACATTAGAATATAATTACAAATAGTAAAGACTTAATTAATGATGTTACATAATATAAATGATATTAAAATAATTTTAAATGAAAGTTACAAATTCTGTAAATCAAAGTAGAAAAATTATTAGTTCGGGATGAAAGTAGTATACTTGTCAATAATGTATTTTTAGATGCTATCTTACATTAGAAAATAATTAATTGTCTTATGTAATAGAAGTAATATTAAATATTCAAAAAATGAAATAGAGAGTATTTGGAGAACTAATATTCTCCTATCTATATTTGGGGAATAAAAAGTAATTTGGAGGGTGGTTGGAGAGCCTACTCTTTATTTCACTCTCCAAATATAGAGAATAGAGAATAAAATTGAGAAGGGTTGGAGATGGTCTAAGTGATGATATGGCATGATTTCATAGTTTTTATCTTTTTATTTTATGTTTACCATTTCTGGCATATCAGTCCTCTCTTTTGGGTGGTGCAAGGATGATCCAATTCACTTGAGCGATTTGACTTGATATTAAGACTAATCACGCTGATCGTTAGATGGATCACAACATTTTCTAATGAGACATTCTTATTACGTCCAAGACAGTGTAATTAGCTTTGGGTGATCCAGTGGTCCTCAATCTTTTAATTTTTTTTTCATGTCTTACATGATGAGGAGAAAATCTCAGACTTCTATTTTTTTACGCTTAGTATGTATTGGAATTGTGATATGTGATATTAAGTCCAGTCATGTTGCTCACGTCAAATGCTAGGAGTTGGAAAGGTTATTGGCGATTATTTCAACTCTGCAGTTGTCCTGATTCTCTTAGATTCTATCATATTGTATTTTTCTATTGTAAATGGTCAACCTGCTGCTTTGTAGCGGGTGTGGTGGTAGGTTTAACTTGTTATTCACAAATTTTCTTTCGTTTCTTCTTTGTAGTGAGTGTGTCGGCTCAAATTTCTTATAAAATCATGTCTAATTTATCCTTCATGCCGCAGTTATATGGGTGTACCTAATACATGATTGTCTTCGGGATATTTTCTCCTGCGCTCTTTGCCCGCTCACTAGTTCATTTACATTGCTGGAGCATGTACCTAATACACATCATTAACACTCTTTCAGGTTGGAGATGCTGGACGTGAATGTAAAGTGGAAGTGCAAAGTAGTTCTGCGCAAGCTGCCAATTTACTGTCATATCTTAGTACAACTGAACCAGTACCAGTGGAATGTGGTTCCTTGCTTGATAAACAGAAGCCATCCCGCTCGGTTGATGAAGCTGCAGGTCATATGCAGGAGAAAACTTCTGTTGGCAGCATGGAGAAAGGCTTCTGTAGCACAAATGGTAGGAAATTTGAGATAAATCTGGAAGATGAGTATAAGGATGAAGAAGCATCCGAAACGAGCGGAAGTGCAGCTACGGAACCAACACAGAATGTGCTCAATAATGATGTGCCAAACCACCTGAAACGTCCACATTCAGTGGAGACTGTGATGCAATCTGCTGACTCTGGAGTTAATCAGGCAACTCGAATTTTTAATGATAATGACCTTCTAGTCGAAGAGGCACACCACAACAAAAAATTGAAGACTAGTATTGGTGGATCTTATGATAATAGCGAGCAAACTAGTTGTTCCAGCGATGATCTTTTGTCACGGATGCATAGTTCCTCTTATGGGTCCTATCTTCCGGATAGAGGGTATGATGAAGCTCTGAGTAAAGCACCTGTCCCGGAGTGCTCAGGCAGTGCTGCAAGATATTTCTTCCCCGTTGATCCAAATCCTGGTAAGGCTAGCTCGACGCCTTGGCAAATGCATCATCCAGACAATGATCTGCTTAGTGATAGAGTTCCAAACCTTGAGCTTGCGTTAGGTGGTGAGTCAAATTCACAGACTCAGGGGACCTCACCCTTTTTAGCCGGGAAAGTAGGCAAGAAAATCATTCAACTCCAAGGTGGTGAGACACACTCGCTGACTCAGGGCATCCCACCCTTTCTAGTTGGGAAAGTAGATAAGAAAATAATTCAGGACCAGGGTGGGGAGACACATCTGCCAACTCCGGGAATCCCACCCTTTTTAGTTGGGAAAGTAGACAAGAAAGTCAGTCAGGACCATTCTTCATCAGCTAAGGAAGCAGTTGGAGCGGAGGAGGTGGAGGATGTCTCTGCTTCTCTTTCCCTTTCTCTTTCCTTCCCTTTCCCTGAAAAAGAACAGCAGAAAGGTTCTGTTTCCCAGACTGAGCAGGCAATACCTGAAACAAGACGCGGTAATACATCTCTCCTCTTCTTTGGGGGACTCAGCAACAAGTAGGGCAAGCTTGCCAATAATGGTGTACATTATAGTTTATTTACATGGACGCGGTAGGTCTACAGCATGTTCATAACGATACAGGGTTATAATTTTGTTAGGTGTTTGCAGTCAGTTTTCTTTATTAGCTCGCAAGTGCAGAGTGACGGCCCTTTTGTATATATATAAAGAGAATATTAGCCATTATGGGCTCTGGTACCATAGAAAATTAACACTCTGCTTTTAAGTTTTTTTCTTCTTTTAAATATGAGTGATCCCTCAGTGATCACTTTTTTTATTTTTATGAATAAACACATCACTGGACGGTGGAAAGCCATTATGATGAGAATTTCACCAGGTGTGCAAGTGAGGTTTATAATGTAGTTGATTGAAAATGGTAATATGCACTGTTTAAAAAATGATGATCAAGTTGCACTAATGTTAATCAGTAAAAATATAACGAGCATGAATATAGAATAATCCTTCAGCAACTAACATGGTTTCTTGAGGGATACACACCCTACGTTCTCTGAAAAAATTATTTGCATTGCTACCTAAACTCTTATCTTGTTGGTGACAGTTCGATTCTCCATACTGTAATTCCCTTTTCCTTTCCCTACCCCCAATGAAATTTGTATATTAATGGAAATATGATTCTTTGCTATTGTTATTGTGGAGTTTAGGTCTATTCTGTAATGTGCAAACGTATATATGAGTAATATTTGTATAGTTATATTGGTAAAGTTATATATTTATGTGTTTGTATTTATGTATAGTTTAATTGTACATGTATATAATTAATACTTGAATTATGTACAACTAAACATACTACTACATAATTGTTTTTGTGTGTGTTACATATATATAATTTGTATACAAATAATAGTTATGATTGGTTATACGTCTTAATAAACGCATTTGTATATACATGTGTATTTTATATAATTTTGACAATTACACAAATTATTGCATAAAATGTGATGTTTGTATGTAAATGCTGTAAAGATATCATACATAATATTTATATACTGTATAGGTAACATTATATAATCTATTAATATACACATACAACTATATACAAAATTAAAATACTAATTTTTTTTAAAAGTAAAGTTTATACAAATTTTGACAGTTACCTAAAGATAAATTGCACTATTAGGATGGAGAAAGAAAAGATTCAAAATTCAAAATTGATATGGTTGAGATAATTAAGAAACAAAATAATTTAATGGAGAGAGAGGAGAGATAAAAGAAAATTGTATAACTCTTTAAAAATCGAATATTTATAAATATTTCTTTTTTGATTCTTATACAAAATAAAATAGTGGACTATGTAATTAATGACAAATTTTGCTAAATTATAGTAATTAACTATAATTAAGTGAAATTATATTTTTGTTAAATATGAGTAATTATTAGTAGAGTTTACCAACTCACTTATTTTTTCCTTATTTTAATGGGAGATAAGGTCGGTTCTAGCTTTGGGTTTATCACCATGGTGTGAAGATTCATGTGATATGGACTATGTTGAGTTGTTCACTTTCCTTCTTCTAGAGAAACTAGTCACGAGCGCTTATATCCGCGCCAGTCAAATAGATATTTTTTTAATTTTAATTTTTGTGATGCGAATAAATTTTTTAAAATTTTAAGTTATTAATTATTAGACATAGAGGCAGCTGAAGAAATATAATCAAACTGTTTTGAGAATATTAAATTATAAAAGTCGTAAATTTTTTTAGCGGGTCTCATATTAAAGCAGTCGAAGAAATATGATCAAACTGTTTTGAAAATATTAAATTAAGAAGCTCACAAAAATAAATAATAGAGCTGTTTTGAAAATATTAAATTAAGAAACTTATAAAATGATTTATCACGACTAATATTATAAAATCACCATTGAGGCAATATTGCAAAATCATGATTGCAGCAGCTGAAGAGATATAATGAAACTGCTTTGAAAATATTAAATTAATGAACCCGCAAATAATTTGCAGATTCTATATAATAGCAACACAGAAGCAGACAACTCAAACAGACGTATTGACAAAGAAGTGTCTGCTTCCGCTGCTTTATTGACACTTCTTGTATAGTAAAACAATTTGTCATATTTGGGATATAAAGAAAAATAAGGATATTAGTAGTTTTGCCGGAAAATAACCAAATTGAAAAAAAAAAAGAAGGAAGACTTTAAAAATTTGTGGTATAAAATCATTGTTAGATATTTGTGTGGTTGAGAATCATTTCATTAAGGGTAAAAAGAGAATTTTAAAAGTAAATTATTTTCGAGTAAGATGACATTCTTTTTGAGACGGACCAAAAAGAAAAGAGTGCCACATAAAATGGATAGAGGGAGTAAAACTTTTGAAACTTGTAAAAAGAGAATTTTAAAGTCAAAGTGTCTCTAATTAGAGTAAGGTGACATTCTTTTTGGGACGGATAAAAAAAAAATGTCACATAAAATGAGACAGAGTAATAATCAATTCTCCTATTTTTGTTCTCCTCGCTGGAATAGTACTCCCTCAATCCAGTAATAATTGTAAATAGTAAAAAATAATTTTATTAAATTACTTTTTGAATATAATATTTAAAAAATTAACTATAATTAATGATAAAAATAATATTATCTCTTAATTTCAGTATTATTAAATATTTATTTTTAATTTAATGAACACGTAAAAATGGATGGATGGAGTAGTACTTTATTCCTTTATCTATTCCGTTGAAAATGGCTTATATGGATTGCTTTGCATCATATTATTTTTTATTAATAATTGGAATTTTTTTTAAAAAAATATTTCTCCTTCCATTCCTATCCCTCTAAAATAGAAATAGAAAAAGCAAAATCCTCAATTTCTTCACTCTTCGTACTTCTTAGCTTGGCGTTCGTTTCTCTTCTCTCATGGCGACCGGCGCTGCCCCTTTTTCTTTGTCAGGTACCATAGCCGGCGACTATTTTTCTACTTTCAATTACCGTTGATAACATGATTCCCGTAAATGATATTTTATTTTAGTTTTCTGTTTATTTTCGAATAAAATCTCGGAAATGAGTAATAATTACTCGAAGCAAATGTCCAAGGGGTGAATCGATAAGTATGAACGTTAACTTTGTCTATTTTTTGTTGTGTTATGAACTGTCAATAGTTTTGGGTAGGAACGAATGATGTTGGGCGTTGATGAAATTAGATTTTTTTTGTTTTGTTTTGATAACGGTAGTGTTTGAATCAGCATCTAGACTAATTCCACTAGCACCTGCCACCTCCCATAACACTGTCTGCTAAGGCTAGAACAAATAGAAGGAATCACCTGGTGTTTTACCTTTGCTGAGATTTGAACATGAGATCTCGCTTAACTCAGTTCATTGACCATTATCCTGCACCCTTCAAATTTTTCTCTTCTATATATGTTATTGTTTAATGTTGTTCTTGATTCTTGCAATTTGATTAGCTCTGGAGCTTTATTTAGCTTGCCTGGTGGAGTTCAATCCTACCTTTAAATTCATTCACAGTACTGAAATATACTTGATGTGTGTGTTGTGCAATGCATTAGAAAGTACTGCACCTGACCAGTGACTTCCTGTATTTGATTATTTCTAATTTCTCTGTCTCTTAGAGCTAATCTGACTGAAAGTATATTTCTCAAGGTTCAGAATGATAGATACGGGGTTTCTGTTTATGACATATAGAGATGCTCGCTTGTTGTTTGTCATGAGAATATGATGATTCACATCCTGCCAAGCTATGTTTTTTTGGTGTTGTGTCCTCCCTCTCCTTAAAAGTTTTAAATTGCATCTTTGGAGTATCCTGAAGTGGTTCCTCAACTTTGCTGGGAAAAGAATTTAAAAATTGACTCTCTCTTTTATGTCCTTTTCCTGGTAATACTGTATGTTGAAGAGAATGCCAAGCATCTCTGACCGTATTGGTGAAGTGACAGTATATTAATGTGGCAAACAAATCTCTGTCAACTAGGGATTTTGTTTCCTTTTTTTCCCGGCTTGATGTTGGGGGGTTTCCATTTAAGATGCTTCCCTTTTTTCGCCCCTTCTAATTAGGTGCAACTCATGTCAAAGCGTGCGAACCTTGGTCTGCAAAGTCGTCCTCACCTATGGTGGCTATTCAAAGGAAATCAAACTCTCAAGGAACAAAAATCTCCAAGTTGTCTATTCGTGCAAACTACAGGTAGTCCATTTTTGTATGCTTATATCCTACTCATTACTAATTAAGAAACAAATCTGTTGATGATTATTTTAATGAATTGGGACCATTTGCTGTTAATCTGGTTTGTGCTTAGTTTTTGGCTTGATCATGACTGATAAGCCCACGTATATCAAATGGTTGTTACTAGTGTAATAAAGAAGAGGAGTGACTAACTAGCAAGGTTTCTTCAATTCTTCCTCTAATTTTTTGTTAAGAGTATGGTGGAGTCCCTAGATCCGGATGAACTTTTACTAATAAGTGTAATGGATGTATTGATCCTTCCCTTTATGATATTTATTTAACTTTGCATATTCTTTGGCACTCTTGAGTCACCACCATTTATTTCTTAAAATTTATAAGTTGAGTCTCTTCTCCCGTGTCCTCTTTAATTTTTCATTTCCATCAACATGTTGGGCAGCATCTGGTGCCTTTGGTTTGATTTATGGTTAACAGGTCCAGCAATTTAGGGAGTAAGTGGAAAGTAAGCAACAGATTTATATTCGTAAAGTGACAAAGTGTGATGTAACTCTTTTGTTTGATATAATACAAACTCCTTTTTCTGTTCCCATCTGGCTTAGTTGGTTGAACTTTATGTGTCTTAAAATTGCTGGTGTTGACTCCACCTTGCACGTCTTTTCTTCAGCTATCTATTTTGTTGCTACTATATTCAACTTTCGGTTAATGTCTCACCTGTCCTTTTGATTCCTCTTTACAAAAAACCACGATACTTGCGCCTTTAGTTTCCACTCTGTAATTCCTCATTATTTGCTATTAACTGTTCGTGTCAGACGTGGTAAGATCGCTGGAGTTTTGCAAGTACTAAATGGTCTACATTCTAGGCCGATTTGTCCTTTCTTTTCTGTGCTCACAGGTTCTAGTTCTGAAAGGAATAGTCTATATTATCAGCATTTGATGCCTCCATGGACTGCTCTCCCTAGTTGGGAATCAGAACAGATTCGTAACTGGAAAGATGCAGTTCTCTTTTTCTCCCAACACTTCACCCATTCTGCCGAGGGCACTTTCCATCCCTCCTGTGTTTGTGAATATCTAATTAAATGTTTCCCTCTTATATCTTCCTTGATGAACCAACTTGATAGAAAGCAGTAGGTGCCCTTTCTGAGAATATATAGGTGGTCGGTGGTCCACGTTAAAAGATTTGCCAATTTAGAATTGTCTCAGATTCTGCAATCATTGGTTACCTTTTTTGCTTCAAATGGTTAATGGAGAGAAGATCCTCTCAAGCACATAATGTGAACACGCCTCTCTCTGCATTGGGCCTTACTGGCCCCTTAGGAAGTCATATGGAGTTAGGGTCTTTCTTTGTCTGCTTACTTATATTAAAGTAACCAACTGATAAATTAATTGCAGCGTTCCATTGGACAAAACAAATCCTTTCCAGCTGGAGAGTGAAATGATGATGGTTCTTTAGTGTTTACTGCACTACAATTTGAAGTCTTCCCTCAGAAAATCTAAGTTTGTTATCTGTCCACTTTTTTCTGGCACCATAGCTTGATCCGTGCATGGTTCCAAGTATCTGAAGTAAATGCTTTGGCTAACCCATCTTTCTAGATCAAGAAACTCATCTATCTGAAACCAAAAGGAACTTTCAGTTTATGAATCACTTAATCAATCACACATATCATTTAGAAGAGCTTTTACTGCAGATTTAACACATTTGTATAAGTGTCGGTTTTGCACTTTTTAATTGTGTTTCTTAACAGGTTATCGACATCATGGTTGTTGTTGTCATTGTGTTTGCATTAAAAAGAAAATGAAACTCTTTTTCAACTTTGATATCACCCTAATAACTCTATGGAGCTTGTTTAAGCTAGCATTCTGGTTCATAAAAGAATGCAGAGCTTGTTGCTTTTTAAATGCTCAAGTTCCCAACAATAATTGGTTGTGCTATTTAATTTCAATTTCAAAAAATGTATGTGTCCATCAAAGTGATATCCTCAAAATCGTTGACCACTGGAAGTGTCGATCATTTTCTTCAACAGAAGCATTTTCTGTGTGCTCTCATTTGTATATTAACTAGCAAAGAGGGAACACTATATTCATTTGCGTCCTGTATAATATCATGATTATAAATATTTGCTAGAAATGCCAACTGTGAGGTCAATTGTAAGAAATGATGAAAGACATTGGTCCGAAACTATAATAAAAGAAAAAGAAACAATATGGGAAGGCAATCACAGATGATGTTGTGACTAGAAACGCACCTACAATCATTGGTTGAATTAACACAAGATCCACAGAATGGGACGAGAGACTTTGTGAAATCAATATTCTAAACTTCCTAAGGGTGTGGTCTTGTGGTCAATGAAGTCGGTTTAGCCTTTGAAGATAGCAGAGACAGAAAAATGCTAGGTGATTTCTTCTCACTAGCCTCAGCTTTGCTGCGCAAATTTCCCGGTACCTATGCGGGTGGAAGGTAGGTGATACCTGGTGAAATAGTTGAGGTGCACACTACTTGGCTCTAACACCATCTTTAATCATTCTTAAAGAATCACTTTTTTTATTGAAGTTCTGTGACTTTTGATTTTGCATGGAGCTATCAATTCTAGGTAGATTTTTTATCCTTCAATAATCAAATTATGAATCATTTATCTGGAGATGGTAGAGGATGATGATGGATGCATTGCGAGAAATAAGAGCTCTTGAAAGTGCAATGTGAGACTGAGTGCAGTAAGAAGAAGCTGATGATTGTGAAACTTCTGTTGGTGACTAAACTTTAATTCATCTTTTGAGTAGGATTCTCCAAATTTATTCCCCATGACTTTTTTAAGCGAGGAAAATTTTGAAGGTACTTTCGGCTTTAAATTTGGAGACACCAAGGACGTCACTGTTGTTGCTGAGCTCTATTATTTTAGAAGCTTACTTCTACTTACTTTCAGTAGCAGTAGAGGAGTTGTTTTATCCCTGTTCCTTAGTTTTATTTAGAGTTCTTCTGAATTATCTGTAGCCTAGTTTTATTTAGAGTTCTTCTGAATTATCTGTAGCCTATTAACTTGTGAAGGTTCTATGATCCCAGATATGATATTTCCTGTCTGACTTGGTAAATGAGGGTACACTTGCTGTTTAGATTGCAATGATAAACGTGGCTCCTTTCGGCATATGATATTGCTGAGTCATATTCCTCCATGCCTTTTAATTAGTTATACAATTATATGAAAGGATTACAATTTCTGAAGTTGTTTTAACTGATCTGTCCATGTGTGCTCAGCTGGTATATTCAATTTTGCCTGTTGAATGCAGTGATCAAAGAGGTGGAGGTGGCAGTGGTGGCGATTTTGTTGCTGGTTTCCTTTTGGGAGGTGCAATATTTGGAACACTTGGCTATATTTTCGCTCCGCAGGTAATTATAGAATTGTCTCTTGGTATCAACTCGATTTCTGGTTCCACGACACTGATGTGGCTGTTAGGTATGATAAATACTGTTGCCTACTTTTTTTCTTACTCTCCGGGTAAAAGAATTCCTGCTGAGTATATGTGTGCCCATACTAGGATGATTCCTATGTTTTTTTCCATAATTAAGCAGCTTTCTTCGATGGGTAACAATATTTTTTAAGACCAACTTATTTCCTATTCAGTAAAGAAATTATCTCTAAAAGAGTTATCGAGTTAAAGCTACTATTTCGTTATACAATATTGAGTTTTGGAACTTAGTTTACCATATTTGGAAAGTTAATTTTCAACTACATTAAACTTATTTGGAAATGAGTTTTCTGAATGGAGTATGGCTTAGATATATAGTATTATATGTGTGTGGTGTGATACTTGTTTACTCTCATCACCCTTTCTTTATAATTATAACCTTAAAGATGCAACTGTATGAAATGAATATTGGTGAACTTTCCCCTCAAATGTTTTAGGATGTTGTTTGCTAACATAGTTTCTGTTATCTTATCATTGCCATCTGTTATTAGATACGAAGGTCATTGCTCAATGAAGATGAATATGGTTTCCGGAGGGCCAAGCGACCAATGTACTATTATGATGAAGGATTAGAGGTGACTGCGATTTTTATTTAATTTTACAGTTCTGTATTCGAACAACACTTATCTACTACCTGGCTGGTAGGCTTATAAATTTTGTTCTCCCTTGTTGTATGCAGAAAACTAGGCAGACTTTGAACAATAAACTAGATCAACTGAATTCCGCCATTGACAAAGTATCTTCAGGGTTGAGAGGTGGCAACAAAATGCCTTCAGTGCCTGTTGAGACTGATCCGGAAGAAGCTACTATGTGAGAACTGTCTTGTTCCTCTTACGATCGATCATAGGACCATACAAAGGAGGATATTCGGGGATATTGAAACAGCAAAAGGATCATTAATTTTCTAGTCTTACAGATTTTTATTGTCTTTTGAATCTTTTGGAGAGCTTTCATTATGAAACTTGAAAGAGAAAAGAACAAGATATGATTTCCAGGAAGTCGAAGTCTTATGAATGAAAAACTAGTTATTCACTCGAATAGTCGTCGAATTTGGATTTTAATTCTTCAAGCAGCATCTGCAAAAATTGAAGTTCAGTATGTGAAATGTTGAAATACCATTTGTTGTCCAGAAGTAACTATTTTCAGTACTTGAAATGTTGAATTGATATTTGAATTTGATGTCCAAAAGAATTTGTGGAGGTTGTAGCCGTTGGGTGTTGCCCTTCAAAGCCAATGATGAGGCATTTGGTTGTATTTGACACTTTTAAACATAAAAGCCAAAATATTTATGAGATCTGGGACCATAATGATACCCCTGCATTGTGGACCATTACATATCACAAGCAAAATTTTAATAGTTAAATTTTCAAGTACTAAGAAGAACTGTTCGAATGGTTATGCTATTAAAATAAAATACTTGTTTAACTAGAGGTTTTGGGATTTTCTTGATACAGTGCTTCTCTCAAATGGAGTTTTAGTCTACACAAATTTAAAATAGTCGAGTTTCAATGCGGATACCGAATGAGAAACAAAAAAGAAATTTCATTTTGAGAAAGGAATTCTCAACAACAACAACATAACCAGTGTAATACCACAAGTGAGGTTGGGAGGATAAAAATGTACTTTGACCTTACCACTACCTCACAGAGGTAGGGAAGCTATTTCCTAGAAATCTTCGTCTCAAAAATTTATAAGCAGAATAAACTAGATATGAAAAAAAGAGAAAATGAAAAGAAAACGAAAACAAGGAATAACGGAAAACACATGATAATATGTAAATACGATAAATTTAACAAATATAAGACGGATAATGACAACACAAGATATAAAGATACTACTAATCCTATTACCCTACTCTACCCCAAGGCTCGACAATAACCTAACCCTACTAGCATATTAGTTTGGTACTCTAATTCGCAACCTCAACTCCTTTCTATCTAAGATCATGTCCTCGATAAGATTAAGTTTCAGATAAAGAAATTCTCAAAGTATCAGAAATGATAGATTAAGGTTGAAAACTTTTAAATTTATTATATCATACTCTCACTTTGCTATTCGATATTCATATTGAAGTTTGACTAGGTAAAGTTTATACAGTAGTGAGAGCAAACATACCCCACCCCTTTCCTATGATCCTATCCCATATCCAGTTCTTTACTGGACTATTTTGTGACTATCCAAATTGAAATAGGAAAGTTAGGGATTGTTAATTGAGAAAAAAATTGAAGTGGATTTCTTCTCTCTCTTATTCTTGTCATAATCTCTCTCTTATTCTTGTTGTAAGATTCTTCATCTTTCACCTCTTAAGATCCCTAGTTTGCCCTAGTCTTCCTATCAATTTTATTTGAATTAGAGTAACAAATTAAGAGGGAATCATCATTAAGATAATAACTTTTAGGAGGAAAACAGAAAGAATCTCCTAAATCAAAGTGAATTTTTCTCTTAATTGAGTGTCTCTGTCATCAGTTTGTCTGTTTCTCTTTTTTTTTTCTGTGTAGCCCTCAAATTTCAACCATATTTTTCATGGGATGAAAATCTCTGATACTCAAAGATAATTGAGCCATTTGCATTTTGTCCTATTTTTTGTGAAATGCTTTGCAATATCTCCTGTTAGATGTCTATTTTCTGGGCAATCATTATACTGAAGCAGGAGTAAAGAACTAGTTTTGGCAGCCATATGGAGGATGATAATAAGACCGCTTACAAATATAAGGTAATCTTCTTCTTCAATTTCATTTTCTTTTTTCCTTTTCATATGTGTTTAATAAACCTTGGGTTTTCCCTTATTGAGCAAGAAGTCTCTAGGTTCATACTTGTTTGCACCATTTCATTTTTCTATATCCACTATACAAGAAATTGCTTTAGAATTATCTGTTGTTAATACAGTTGCAATCTTTGTTATGTTGGAAGAATAATTCAAAATTGGAGTAGGAAACCCAAGTTGTTTTAGGACTTGGTACATGCTAATTTAGGTCTATATAGGATTTGTAGTCTTAATTCATATAAGAATAAGAATTTGTTTTCCACTTTCTGGCAAAGTAGGTCTGATAGTGTTGCTAGCTATTTTAATGTGTAGAGAACTGTATACAGAGATGTACTCAAATTCATGAATAAGTAAATTATTTCCATCATTTAGAGCTGATCCATGACAAGATATGGTGAAACTGAGGACATGATCTTAGATAGAAAGGAGTGGATGTCGCGTATTAGGGTAGAAGGCTAATAGGCTAGTAGGAGTAGTTGATGTCTGGCCTTGTGATATAGTAAGTTAGTAGGATTAGTTGTGTCTTTATATCATATGGTGTCATTATCCGTCTTATATTTGTTACTTTTATCGTATTTTACATACTATCATTTGCTTTTCATTATTAGCCGTTTTCCTTTTTTTTTTCTTTTCTTTTTCCTTTTTTCCCATATCTAGTATCTTCTACTTATGGGGCTTGGTTCTTAAAACGAGGGTTTTCTGGAAACAACCTCTCTATCTCTATGAGGTAGTGGTAAGGTCTGCGTACATTTTACCCTCTCCAGACCCCACTTGTGGGATTCCACTGGATATGTTGTTGTTGTATTTAGAGCTGATCCATTTCCTTGACAGACCACTGCAGAAAAAGAAGAAATAAAATGCTTTAATTAAACCCCCTTGAAACCAGTGCTCTCATTGGAAAAAGGCTCTATATTTTTCAGTTTTAAGTTCGATTTGTTGATTATTTTTAGATCTTCTCATTTAATTAAAATCAACCATTGGCATTATACTCGACCTGTTTTAGGCCATTCCTTGTTATGACCTTGGTAAGGGACTTGGATAAAAATTAAATAACTCTCCCACATCCAGAGTTGGAACTAGTATGTTGGTATTCAATAGCCTTCAATTATTTTATTAAGCATTGAAGGGCTTTAAATAGCTAACATAAACCATAAAATCTGCATAATTTAAAATTTAAAATAACCTAAAATATCTCAAAGCAAATTTAAACTAAGTCACTTATTTTGCTAAAAACTATTGCAGTAACTAAAAGCAAATTTCAACATAGCAAGAGGAAAGGGAGTTCAATTGAGTGCCCTTCGTCGAAATTTACACTGTGGAATAGGGTAAAACTGATTATCTTTTTTGCTATATATAGATTGTTGAACCCTGTGTCATAATGAGAAATTCTAATATAGAAGGTGGTTGAGAAGTTGTTTAAGTTGCAAGTTCTGATCTCAACTATGACATTCTAG
>DF361366.1:0-27130 GCA_000787875.1 Solanum virginianum | reverse complement strand
TAAAAATTAAATCATGAAGGATCCGACCTCTAGATCGGCACCCGTATCAGACACCCGCACCCGAGTCCGAGCAACTTAGCTCCCAACAAACTTTCCGTTGTCTATCAATCTTTATATTGAGTTCTTATTCTGAAATCTATCTGCATACCTATTTTAAAATTAGTTTTGCAGGCCTACTTCATTTTCTTTATATTCGTTGCACAATGTTTTTTGAAACTTTAGACAGAAAGAATCCTGGAGCCCTATGTGGAGCATAACAATGTACAGTTAATGGAGATTATTCGCCGCTTAACATTATGCAGTCACTAATAGCTACCATTTCTTTTACATCCATTGCAGTGTTAAGTGATCCTGAAAAGAGACTTGACTATGATCTAAATGGAAACTATGAGATAAATAATTATACCTTGCCAGTAAGGACTTCCACACTTCCATCATGTTAATTTCCGTTGTTTTGAGTTCTGATGCTTTGACACTGCATTCTGACTACTTGGAGCTGTGATACAGGAATATCTAGCCAGATTCAAAGGAATGATATTGACATGCAATGGGCTTGGTATGAGTCAGGATTCTGTCTGGTGAGTGTTTAGTTCATATTACTAAATTGAATTGATCAATTGGCTCTAAACAATCTGCTGAGCCTGAAGGAAAAGAAACTCGGCCAGATTTTTGAAGGACAGCACTTATTTATGAGATTAATTTTTTCTCTCCATATGCTGTCATTTTCTTTAGGGACTGGGGGAGGGGCATAAGATGAATTTTCGTCAGCGTGGAATTTAGCAGTTCTCTTAATTTATTCTCTTGGTATTCTGCTTTGCAATTTTCATAATGTGTGAAGGTGTTCGGGTATGTCCTAAAATCCTCTGACAGATTCGGTGAAGATTCTGAGGATGAAACAACTCACATACTCATTTTCAGACAATTTCTTCCTCGTCTTCCTATGTGTACTTCTCTTAATGAATGGGAAGTATTAATATACGTGAAACAGATTTATTAACTCAGTGGAAAGGTCATCCATATAGAAGACGGCATTTTTCCCATCTTACTAAGATACGTCTGTTAGTTGTCTTTAACATAGTAATAGTGTTTCTAAAATAGGAACTTAGAAAGAGTTACCCATGACTCCAACCAAAACTTGAGCATTTGACGGACTTCTGATGCTCTTTTGTTTGGATAAAAGTTGCTTGCATTTTGGATTTTCAAAACGATAACTTGTGTGTTTACTGTACCACATTTAGAAATATGAGATAATTGAGTTATGTTCTGCATATATAAAAAGAAACCTACATTTAGTGTTGATTTATGATGTAGCATATCAAACAGCAACTTTGGTTGTTGATTTGCTAATCCAGTAAAGTGAAATGAGAATCGATTCTAATCTTTCATTACTTTCATGTCATCACTAATAGTGAGTTAACCATGCAGGTCAGAGCAATTGACAGAATATAACAAGTTGACAGACAAATGAAAGTTGGTGGTCATCTTTTTCCTCGTCTTCACACTCATTGTCTTTCCTATGGTACCTTGCTTACCCCTCCCTGATGTTTACGGTAGTAACCTTCTGTTATCAATGAGATTTATGTCCTAAAGTTGAATATTCATCATCTCGCTCGAAGTTTTTCCAGAGCAACCATGTTGTATGTTAACTGACAGGATATCTGTACCTAATATGTCTATGCAACCCGGACAATTTTTACAGTGATCATGATTTTGGTATTCACTGAATTCCCTTTAGACCTCTTGTAAAATGTAGTTTCTGTAAAAAAAGGTATACTGGAAGGTGTGATTGATAGCTTCTTGCTTTCCGCAAGGTTGTATCAATACACATCTAATATTTTTTGATTTGCTCCAGGTGTCCGAGTCTCTTAGAGCCCCGACTAATCCCGGGGTGCACAGGCTCTCGGCAAGGTCAATACACATCTAATATTAAAATTGAATCTCACTGAACTTGACATATTGATCCATTTTAATGCCAGAAGCTACTTTTTAAGTTCGGGGAATTGATTAATCTATTATCAGAGTCACAAATTTGATAGTAGTTGCATCGACTTTAGTCACTCGAATTTTCAATATTCCTTTTTATTTCTGGACAGAAAGACCCTATGAAGCTTCACTATTCCTTGGGATTGGCTTTGGGCCTTTCCTGTGCACTTAGGTGGAAGGAGAAGAAGGCCTCCTTCCGGGGGGGAGGCCGAGCCATTAGTGAGATACCACTCAAGTAGACAGTTTCGATGGGGTGTGCAAAGGTTTCCTCGGGCCGGATGGAGATTGGCCCTCGAGTGCATAGGCAAAAGGGAGCTTGACTGCGAGACCCACCCCTCGAGCAGAGACGAAAGTTGGCTTTAGTGATCTGTCGGTGTCGAGTGGAAGGGCCGTCGCTAAATGGATAAAAATTACTCTAGGGATATCAGGTTGACCTTCCCCAAGAGCTTGCATCGACGGGAAGGTTTGACACCTCGATGTTGGCTCTTCGCCACCTAGGGTTATAATGTGTTCCAAGGGTTGGGTTGTTTGCCCATTAAAACGGTACGTGAGTTGGGTGCAAAACGTCGTGAGATAGTTTGGTCCATATCCGGTGTGAGCGTTAGAGCATTGAAAGGATCTTTCTCTAGTACGAGAGGATCGCGAAGAACGCACCTCTAGTGTACTAGTTATCTATTCTCTTCAAACAATCA
Organism: Solanum virginianum; assembly: GCA_000787875.1. Lineage (NCBI taxonomy): Eukaryota > Viridiplantae > Streptophyta > Magnoliopsida > Solanales > Solanaceae > Solanum > Solanum virginianum. Next base: position 24,455 of record DF361366.1, on the reverse strand, counting down.
CATCTCACCTCTGAGGTAGCTATAAGGTGCGAACACTATATCTTTTTCAAACCCCACTATGTGAGATTAAACTGGTATGTCGTCGTATTTCTTATTAAATGAATGGCATTTTGTTCTGAAAATCCTAGATTTCTTAGTATGACATTGAGAAATATTATTGCTATTATTCAAAACAAGCATGAAACCTATCTGTGCATATTCGTCCATAGGTCAAATAAAATATATAATGACTAGAATAACTGTTGGAGATTCAAATAATGAATATGTACGTATGATAAATTAATCGCGCAATTTATAGACCTCTTCTAATGTCTCTCCCCCCAACCCAGATATTGACATGCAATGGGCTTGGTATGAGTCAGGATTCTGTCTGGTGAGTGTTTAGTTCATATTACTAAATTGAATTGATCAATTGGCTCTAAACAATCTGCTGAGCCTGAAGGAAAAGAAACTCGGCCAGATTTTTGAAGGACAGCACTTATTTATGAGATTAATTTTTTCTCTCCATATGCTGTCATTTTCTTTAGGGACTGGGGGAGGGGCATAAGATGAATTTTCGTCAGCGTGGAATTTAGCAGTTCTCTTAATTTATTCTCTTGGTATTCTGCTTTGCAATTTTCATAATGTGTGAAGGTGTTCGGGTATGTCCTAAAATCCTCTGACAGATTCGGTGAAGATTCTGAGGATGAAACAACTCACATACTCATTTTCAGACAATTTCTTCCTCGTCTTCCTATGTGTACTTCTCTTAATGAATGGGAAGTATTAATATACGTGAAACAGATTTATTAACTCAGTGGAAAGGTCATCCCCAAGAGGCATCTCTCTCTACTCACCCCCCAAGCTCCTCCCACTCACCCACCCCTGGCACCCTAGTGAGAAAATCACTTATCTTCTTAAACAACATTTCCCTACCTACCAACACGACCTAAGAGCTATATAGCTTGTACAAATTTCAAACTTGATGTTACATCTTACTAACTGTATTTTATTTTTAAAAATTTCCATTTAGTTATGCTGGAAACTTTTTACTCTGTCAAACTCAATATAATATACAGCCGCCAAAGCCAAACTGGTTCTATTTTACTATTTTGGGATATAGAGTATTGTTATTTCTGGAAGCCAGCAGGGACATTCAGATTTTTTTTTTCATGACTTCCATACCGAATTATCAACTTGCAGGATCAGTGGTGGAGCTAGAATTTTCACTAAGAAAATTTAAAATATAAAAAGTTAATACACGAAGAAGTTAAAGGAGATTTGATATCTAATATATACATAAAAGGAGTATGATAACTATATATAAATGATGGAATTTTTCGTTGAAGGAATATATCGCTAGCTCCGCCTCTCCGCATGATGTTAAATAGCAAGGCTAAGTTTTAAATGTTAGCCGAGGCAAAGGTATTCAGCGATTCTTTTTCTATTGATGTAAGCTTCGGAGATTACAATTACTCAATATTTATACTGATAGATTGTAGTAGACCAATGGAATAGTCGAGGGATTCGCAAGAACAGAGGTAAAAGTCTGGAAGGTTCGACTATGGATTAGATCGAATCGAATAGCTTTTATTCAAATAATATGTATGTATTACATTTTTTTTAATCAAATATGTACACATATCAAAGTGAGAACTCAGTTTTTAATACTTAATATGATCGATCTAAAATTCATAACTTATAAAATTTAAATCTTAGCTCTCTATGTATAGCACGTAAGCTGACTTGAATACTATAAGAAAACTAATTTTGGAATTTGTTATCCTATTTGCTAAAATTAATTTTGCTGTTTTAACTAAAAATAGATATAACGTACCGTACATATCCTCCGCTCTTTATTTGCCATTTTACAGACATTACTGACCAAACTTTTGAGTCCTTTATAAAATCTGTTAATTCTAGGTCAGGATGACTTTAATGTCTAATTTATTACAAATTCAATTATTGGACTTAAAAAAAATAGTTGCAAAATTTGACCCAAGATTTTCCTCTATTAATTTATGATACATATAACATAATTATAAAAAAAAAATACTAAAATGTAACTCTATTTTGTGTTTTTGTACAAATATACTACAGCATACACACGTGCTGATACAATTTATTTATTTTTTAGCTTATTCGATTGATACGCCGTATTTGATACGGTTGGTATTCAGTCGAAATATACTCGATATTAACGAATGTAAATAGTTTCTTTCTAATTCAAACATCGACAAAGCTTAGCCAACGCTTAGATCCGGCTGATATTAACGAATGTAAATAGTTTCTTTCTAATTCAAACATCGACAGTGATATGATCAGCGATGATTCATATGGTTAGTTTCAATTTATATAATGTCAAGGTAAAATTATTGGTGTCAGCAATATGAAATGTGTGGGTAGCACCAAGAGATGGCATCAGTGTATTGTTTTTTCTATGTTTATTTTTATATATTACTAATAATATATAAAAATGTCATGATCAATTAAAGGTTCAGCCTAAATAATTAGTACATTAATTTGTCCCCTCTTGTGCACGCTATTATGTCATTGGTCTGCCTGTCTGGTATTAATCAAAAGACGATTTATTTTCTCTGTTCACTATGCTATTTTAAATATGTTCAATAATATTTATTTAATTTGTAAAATTTATAAATTATTTATTATTTTATATTTATTTATACCTTGTTATTAAGTAGTATATATTTATCAATGATTAGATGACTTATATTTAATATAATTAATTTAATAAAATTACCTCTATTATTTATTCTTCATAATTCTTCTACCAAGTTATTAATACTCTTTTCATCCCATTTTAATTGAATTTATGATGTAATGTCCACATATTAAGAAAAATATTCAAAGAAAAAATTTATACCATACTTTTCACTATTGTCCTCTATGAAATTTTAAATATGTTATGTACTTTATCTTCTAAAAAATATAAAATTTCAATAAATAAAAAGACAAATATAAAAAAAGTTTCAAACATTCATCTTGAACTTTGAGTAATTCAAAATAAACATTGAAAAAAGTCTCAAAAATTTAATTAATTGGAGACACAGGGAGCAGTAAACAACTATATATTGTTAGATAGAGGGAGACATGTGTAAATACATTTAAATTTATCTAACTACCCCAAGTATAATTTTTCGACGAAAAGGCATCGGTCAACACCTCTCAAAACCATGTGGCTCCACCGCTGAGAATAGTCCAAAATAAAAAGTGAATTCGAAATATAAATAAATTCTTATACAAAAGTGAATACCCACCCCTATTTCCAGTATAATTTTAATTACCCTTTTTCTTTTTAAATTTTCTATATTACATAGTTTTATTAACAAAATATTTGATAGTCAAAATTTTAGTTTCAAAGTCTTAAATATTAGAAACATAATATCTTGAAACTAAATAAATAAAATATAAAATAATAAATTAAGAAAAATAGTGAAAAGACGATTTTGTTTAACGCAGAGTATTTTAATAAATGCCAAAAAAATTCAAACAACATTTTAAAGGATGTTCACGATTTTAATATAGTATAGATTAATAATTCTCAAATGAACTATGTCATATATTTGCTACTTTTATTTGATGGTATTACTCTAATCTTATTATATTTGCTACTTTTATTTAATAGTATTACTCTAGTCACTCAACTAATCAATCCCATTATGAAGTGCATTTGGTACTTTTTTTTTAGTTATGAACTTCAATAAAATCGAAATCAATTATTATATTAATTATGTCAAATGTAGATTTAGAGGTATTTATTAGACAGGGGACAGAATAAAAGTCTTCCTATTAATTTTTTATTAATTTTCAGCAGGTATCAAGAATGAATTGTTATACTATAGGTTTACATCATCTCATAATGAGAATTAATTACATAATTTTTTTTTAAAAAAAAAGAATCATAGAGTCAGTAAACAAGAGAAATAAACAAAGGACAAGCACATAAACACATTGTAATATACATACTATGAAGAGACAGACTTATATAAGGTTAAAGAAATAGAGGTTTAGCATTTTTTATATTCTAATTCCACCATTAATTGCCTCTTGACAGAGTTTAAGAGTCAGTCGAGTGTTGATTTCCCACATCAAATTAAGATACATCAATAATAATATATTCAGGTAATTTTATGAACAAAATTCCTCTGTCTGCCTATCTTTACTTGTTCACTATGCTAATAGTATATGTTAATAACTTGTCTAGTTTACAAAATCAATAAATTATTTATCTATTTATGTCCGTTATACATTTGCTATTAGATACTACTTCCTCCGTTCCAATTTAGTTGTCATGGTAAGATTTGACTTGACAAAACGCATAAGAAAAAATTGATTACAAGTGTTGTTTTACTAATATATCCCTTATAACACCCCAACATTCCCCACTTGTCCGACTGTTGCTGAGCAGTTTTTGGATATATATGTGCCTTTTAATTCTAGAATAACTAATGTTCAGGGCAAAATTGAAAAAAAATTATTTCTCTCTTGATTATCTGAATTAACAATTATTTGGAGACAACTATATTTAGTATAACATGACAATTAAATTGAGACGGAGGAAGTATTCAATATCTAACATATTTTTCAAAGTATTAAATTTGATATATTCAATAGCAGACAACTATTGTTGGACAGAAAAAATTACCTTTATCTTATGAATATAAAAAAGTTATTTCAATAGACCTTCGACAAAAACACAAACGTTAAAAACCATAGAATAACTCAACATATATATACTCACAAATATATCAGGTTTCATACATGGATACAAAGAGTTAAAAACAATGTTGACAAAGGCAAGTATAATATATAATGGTATGTTTAGTCATTAAGCATTTGAAACTTAACTAATTTGGATTCAAAAGTTAATTACTTGACTAGACTAATTCGAATTCATATTAAATGACTCAACTAATTAGGATTGAAACTTATTTAAGTCTGAAAAAAATCAGATTGTACATTTACTTGATCCCACTAATTTGAATTCACTTATGGGTACTTTTCTTTACAGCTTAGTAATTTTATTTTATACTCTATACAATAAATGTATTAAGCAATTCTTTTCTTTTTCTTAAATTAATTCAAAAGTTTTCTGCCTTTTATTAGCGTGAAATCTACTTCAGAATCGTACTTAGATAATAAAAACTTTGAGACATTAAGTTAATATTTGACCATAAATTTTACAGATAAATGTTCAAATCTATTTGAATATAAAATTAATCATATTTTAGAAATATTTTTTAGATCCTAAAAGTTGGTATAACTTTGTAGGAAAAATTCACTTCCATTCATACAATCAATATGATTTAGGAATTACACAGAAGAGTAAATGTAGATCGAAGAAATATTGAGAAAATTGATCAAATAAAATATGATGAAACTTGATCTCACCGAAGACATACCTTAGATAGGAAAAAGTGGAGTTCACAAATTAAAGTAGCAGACTAAATAGATTAGTAGGGTTAGTTGATGTCTGGCTATGTGGTATAGTAGCATAGTAGAATTGATCGAGTCTTTATATCTTTCATTGTTATTATCTATCTCATATGTGTTAACTTTATCGAACTTACATACTATTATGTATTTTTCGTTATTAGTCGTTATTTCTCTTAATGATTTTTGAGATGAGGATTCCTAAAATCAGTCTCTTCTACCTCTATGAACCACTAGTAAGGTCTGCGTACATTCTACCTTTCCCAAATTTCAATTGTAGAATTTCAGTGGGTATATTATTGTTGTAAGAAATATATATTCAAATATATATATTTGGTCGTGAAATATTTCAAGCTTTGGATAACTTAGAAATTTTAATTTTGTCCAAACACAACTTCGAATTCATATTGATACGAAGCAAATGAACTCCATAATACAAATAAGATCAAATCATTTGACAGAAACCAAATCTGTCACACCTTCAGCATCAACATCTATGATCTAATAACAAACTTATTAGCAATACAATAGATTATAAGACAAAATATTATAATTAATCCATAATTACTAATAAGTTCTTCCTAATTATTTATAAACTAGTAATGAAAATAAAAACAAATACAGATTTTTTCAATGGTTAACAACATTGATGGGAAGAGGAGGAGCTGGAGGAGAAGGAAGATTTTTGTTGCAATAACAAGAATTAGGGTTAGAAGAAATGAAAATCCCAATTTGCTCCAAAAATGTCAAATGTTGAGGCCTATCTTTACGCTTCACGTACCCTTTCGCCTCTTGTTCTGTATAACAACTGAAACCCTTCTCTCCGTTCCTCTTCCACAGCGCCTCCGCGTAGTTTCTGTGTGCATAGTACGCCTCCGCCTCCGCCTCCGCCTCCGCCGCCCCCGCCGCCGCAACGGTGGTTAACGAATCTCCATCGGGTCGGACTTTGATCGGCAGCCTCTCGTAATGGCACCGGGTAATTCCTTCTAATTCGTCCATTCGGGTCAATCCACGAGCGGAAACCGCGTAGAGTTCGCCCCGGACTTGCTCGCCGGCGCCGGGGAAATTGAGGAGGAAGGGAACCCTGTAGGGGCCGCAGACGAGGGGGAGACGATCGATGGTTTGGTAAACGCCGAGGAAAGAAGCGTCGCCGGCGGCGATCATGTCTTGTAAGAGAACGTGATTTGAAAATCCTCTTTTGAGTGTTCCGTAGGTGAAAATAATGGTGGTTTTATCTGCCCCTTCAGCCACCATTGTTGCTGTTGAGAGAAATATCAGAAATTGAAAGCCAAAGAGGGAAGAAGAGAAAAAAAAACCAGAGCAAAGATGAAGAGGAAATTGAGGAGAAGAATGTTTAGTTGTGGAGAATAAAAAGAGCAGAGGAATGGGGCCCACCAATTTTTTAAATTTAAAAAAAAAAAGGAATTTTAAAATGTGAAGAATAATAAAATAAAGTTTAAAAAATGGGGAATTTTGAGATTTTCACTATCTACTAATAATAATTGATAAATAAGAATAAAATTGGATGGTTGTGAAAGAGATAAATGGTGAGTGGTGAGAAAATGGGGAATTGAAAATTTCAAGGTGGAGGAAAGTCCTTGACAATATCAAATTCTACACCATCAATGATTTTAATTATTTTGGGCAATCAATGATTTATATGTATCAACTGTTAACAAATATCCTACTTGCTATTCTATTGGATATTATATTACTCTCTCCGTTTATTTTTATTTATTTATTATATTATTTTAAAATATTTAATAATACTTATCTAATTTATAAAATCAAAATAAAACTTTACATTTAGGCCCTGTTTAGCCTCAAGTATTCTTGGAAATACTTGGGGGGGAAATTGGGATAGTGTGTTTAGCCAAAAAACTTGACAAATAATTTTTGAGAAATTTTTCAAGTTCCTAAAGACTAGAAAAAAAAATACTCCCTCTGTCTTATTTTATTTGAATTTTTGAAGTTTTTTTCAAGGTTCAAAATATTTGAATTATTTAAAGTTTAAGGTGAATGTTTGAAACTTTTTTCATATTTGTTCTTTCATTTATTGGAGTTTTATATTTTTTAGGACATAAATTACACTACATATTTATGATTTTATAAAAAGCAATAATGAAAAGTATGGTGTAAATTTGATATTTAAATATTTTTTTTAATATGTGTGTATTACTTCACAAATTGAATTAAAATGGGACAGAGAGAGTACTATTTAGGAACTTGGGAGATACTTAAAAATAGTTAAAATAAGTCAATTAAAATAGGCATTTAGTACTTAGCATTTACAAACTAAATTTTATGGGTAAGAAACAATGATTTTAACACAAATAAGCAAGAAGAGATGAAGATTAATATTATATGTTCTTTATTACTCCTGTGTTTCAAATTAATTAAATTTTTCAGATTATTTTTAAAATTCAAAATAGTTGAATTATTCAAAGTTAAAGATGAATGTTTGAAACTTTTTTCATATTTGCCCTTTCATTTATTGAACTTTTATATTTTCTAGGAGACGAATTACATTACATATTTATGACTTCACAAAGTATAATAGTGAAACGTATGATTACAATTTTGTCTTTAAATACTTTTCTTAATATGTGCACATTGACTCACAAATTTAATTAAAATGAGACGAATGAAGTATTATATGGTAGGATAAAAGTGTAAGTTAGTGGATTATGGTGACACTTGACGGGGTTAACGTTTTATCATAAGTAAAGTGAGTAATTTATTTTTTCACGGATACAATTAGTTTATTAATTATTTACTAGATAATTTAATATCAATAAATTAATTTTATGATTGATTTATTTATTATAATTTGATTTGAACACTCTTATTATCCAATATCAAAAAATGATTCTATATTAGCATCTTATTATATAGAATACATTTTGATATTAATATTTAGGAAAAAACGAATCTGATAAGGATTCTCCTTATATTTGTTGATCCTATGAATACGAATGAACATCATCGTGTGATATAATTGAATAGTTCTAGATCTCGAGATATTTTGAGATACAATTTTGATATTAATGTTTAGGAATAAAGAAATATGATAAGGATTCTCGTAATGTTTGTTGAATCTACGAATACGAATAGACATCACCATCTGATAAAATTGAATGGTTCTAGATCTTGAGATATTTTTAAATAAAATTTTGATACTAATATTTAGGAATAATTGAATATGATAAGGATGCTTTATATTTGTTGAACCTACGAGTATGAATGAATATCAACATGTGGTATAATTGAATGATTCTAGATCTCGAGATATTTTGTGCATCTAAATCACACTTTTTAATATATAAATAAACTTCACAATATGCTAAAAATTTAAACTTCAATATAAATATCAAATACTATCTAGTAATACATTATTATTTAAAAAAAAAAAAAAGTTCTTAGAATGGCCATTTTCTCGTGTAATCATTTACACCTAATGATGTATTAATTAATCATCTCACAATCTAATAATTTGACTAACCTTTAGAATTAATTAAATTAGATCAACTGAATATTCCAAATCTAAAGGTGGATGTTTGAAAAATACACATAGAAAAATAGAAATTGCAATCCTTTTTGAATTAATATAATAAAAATATATATATATTTCAAAAATGTTATTTTTGATGAAGTTTGACTCACAAAAAATAAAATGAAACAAAGTAAAAATAGACAATAATAATTAATTGCTAGATCAAATACTTGTTACAATAATCAAAATCAAAATTATGTCCCTTTAAGGATATTCGATAATCCATATATTCATTTTCACTTATCCATTATACTATTTTAGAATGTTCAACAATACTTGTTCAATTTATGAAATCAAAAGATAATTTTACATTTTATTTTTTATTTACCCTTATCGTTAATTATAATCATTTTTCTATTATATTTTTCAAGATATTTTATTTATTACATTCAAATTTCAAAAAATGATTCAATAAAATTACCCCAATTTTGCTCCCTTACTACTCCTTTACAATAATTCTCCTAATATAAGAAATATCTAACCTATTTAAACGCAAGCATGCACGAGCCAAAGAAGGCAAGTCAGAATGAAAGACATGCAAACTAGAAATGAAGGAAGCCGCCCTCACAATAAGATGGTCGAGAGACGAAATAGAAAACTTGCTCATGATAGGAGGACCCCTTTTTGGGATAGACCGAACCCCTACACAGTAGCAAAGATGGTGGGATTTAAATATAAATGATTGTATACACTTATTATTTACTATTTCTTAATTCATGTGTCAATTCAGTTGATTATTTGAAATACCCGTCATCAGAGGTAAACATTTAATATTTAATTCATCATTTTTATAAAATTTAATAAATAATAATAGTTAATTAAAAAGTAAATTTAAGTTTCCACCCACCCACATGTAAAGTTGGAAGATTTGGATTTTGTAACATGTGGTCACATTGATTTGATAAAAAAAAATTGTTGTTACTTGTTAGTGGGCTGTTGGAGTACGGCAAAAACATGATTGTGCCAGCCACGTTTGGTTATCGACACTCGCACGGCTTTTGTACTTTTATTGGTACTACCTACATCTTTCTTGTGTCCTTTTTTACTTTTTCCCTAGTCCCTTTAAGGAGTTTGGTTGGTGTGATATATAAAAAATAAAATTAATTTTTTGATATTATGTAGTGTTTTAATTATTTATTCCATAGTTAATATTTTAGGAATCGCTTGATGTGACATATAAGGTGTAATTATTTTTAAAATAAAATACAACATTGTTTTATCATTCATTTGGTTGGAGTTATTAGAAAGTCGTGGAATTGTTTATTCTATTATTTACATCTTAGTAATGAGATAAGTTATCTTATGTACATGATAGAATACTCCAGTTGTCCATCTTTACTTATACTTTATTGATTTGGCATGAAGATTAAGAAGTAATAAATAATAGAGATAATTTTACCAAATCACTCTTTGAATATAATACATACAGTATCCTGAAGAATATAGTAGAAAAATAACTGTAGTTAATGATAAAGATAAATTAGGATCTAAGTGTAAAATTATTTCTCGATTTTATAAGTTGAACAAATATGTTAGACATTCTAAAACAATACAGTGCACAAGTAAAAATTGATGGAGGGAATAACTTATCTCATGATAATTATTCTTGAAATAACGTGTTCCTAACCAAATGACTCAAGTGATAAGATAAATTATTCATGTGTGTGTATATATATATATATAGAATAACTTATCATAAGATAACCTATATTGAAACAATTAATTCAAGGGTAAGTTATTCCCAATTAAATAACCCTTCAAATTAAAGGCTTTAATGATTAGTGTGATGCACGAAATAAGATGTATATTTCAAAAATAAATTTATATCGTGTTTAATTAATATCATAAATTTATATTAGTAATTAAATACTTTTTTTGGTCTCATTTTAATTGAATTTGTAAAGTAATACACACATATTAAGAAAAATATTTAAAGACAAAATTTACACCATGCTTTTCGTTATTACCCTTTGTAAAATCATAAATATGTAGTATAATTTATGTCCTAGAAAATATAAAAGTTCAATAAATAAAAGAGTAAATATGGAAAAAGTTTTAAACATTTACCTTGAATTTTAAACAATTCAAATATTTTGAATCTTAAAAAAAGCTTCAAAAATTCAAATAATATGATACAGAAAGAGTATAATGTAAATTTTATCTTAAGCTTCATTATGAGATATTTCATTTTGTTTTATCTTATCTTTCAATTAGAATAAGTTAATTCAATAATTATAATACGAGGACTATAATTTTAGAATAATTTAATTCATAAATCAAACAATCCCTTAATAGAATAGTAATTTCAAGATAGAATAAGTACTCCCTCAGCCATTTTTACTTGTGCATTATATTAAAAATATATGTCTAGTAATATTTGTTTAATTTATAAAATCAAAAAACAATTTTATGTTTAGTTCTTAATTTATTCGTATCATTACTTATAATCATTTTTCTATTATATTTTTCAAAATATTGTATCTATTACATTTAAAGGATGATTTAGTAAAAAATTGCTCCTATCATTTACTATTCCTTAATGGCTATGCCAAATCAATAATAGATAATTATTGTTCGACAGAAAAAATATTATTTAATTCCTAAATTATTTTATACTTCCTCCATTTAAAAAAGAATGACCTCATTTTCTTTTTTGTTTGTTTCAACAGAAATGATCTATTTCTTTTTTAGACAAAATTTTAATTTTAACTTTTCACGTAACGTGTTTAAGGCCAAAAGATTAAATGATATTTTAATACATTCAACATAACTTCACTTTAATATCACAAAATGAAAAAGTTTTCTTTATTTTCTTAAATTCTTTGTTAAATCAAATTAAATAAAATTATTTTTTAAAAAAATAAAAATAATATTTCCTCAGTCCCATTTTAGTGGCACCATTTTTTTTTGGTTTATTCCAAAAAGAATGTCAACTTACTTTAATTGAAAATAATTTATCTTTAAAATTTTCTTTTTACCCTTAGTGAAATAATTCTTAGTTATACAAATATCTAAAAATAATGTCAAATCACAAATCTTAAATATGTGTCAGATCAAATGATATCACATGTGAAATGAGTATTTTTTGAATACAAATAATATGAAATATCCCAACTCATATTATCTATCCATCTCCACTTGCTACCTTTTTCTGTCCCCCACCATCTGTGGTTTTCAAAGATCAAACAATTGAGTGAAAAGATAGTGAACTTATCAAATTGGAAATCTCAAGATTCCTCTCTACTTTTACTTTAATTTATGTTACACTTTTTTTCTGCTTTTAAGCTTTTGATAAATGTGGAATAATACTTCCTAACAACTTATTATTGAGAAAGATGGTCTAAAATTTAGCTTTCTAATTAAGCAAACATTTACACAAAGAATGGTTTTATACGAGAATTTTTGAAAACAGTCTTTCTATCTCTATGAGATAGTGATAAATTTCCATATATTTTATCTTTTTTATACTTCACTTGTGGGATTTCACAAGGTGTGTTGTTGTTGTATTTACACAAAGATTGATGTCCCATTCCACTGACACTACTTCTCGCAACTTTTTTAGTTGTCATGTATATAAAAAATAATTTTTAATTATAAAATTTAATATAGTATATTTTAATTATACTATGCTTTTATCATTAAAAAAAATTATACTATGTTTTTACTTAATATTTTTCTTAATGATAGTACAAAATCTTTTCATGATAACTAGAGAAGGAACAAAGGAAATATTACATATATGCAGAATAAGGGAATGTTAGGTATGGTAGAAAATTTAATTTGATGAAAAAGATTTTAAAGGAAAATAAACTGATTTTTTTTTATGTTCAATTTATATGTAATTTAACAGACTCATTTAACACTATTTTAGTTTTTTTTTTCATGTATATATATGCTCAATCATATTGAAACACATATTAGAATTGATTAAAATTTTAATCATATATGTTTGAGTGTGAAAAAGTGTAAGTATTTTTTTTTTCTTAAAGTTATTTAATACTGAATGTTCATACAATAAAAATATAAAACATTTTTGACTTAAATGAAGCAATAACAAACACTAGAAGCAAAGTCCCACGTAGTTACGTCAAGAAGCACAACTTGTTATGACAATTATTGAAGCATCAAATATCAATCACGCACATTTACTTGTTTGATTATAATAGAAGTAAAACACGATAATTAATTTGAGATAGAGAGTATTTATTTTATCGCAATTAATGATATTTTTTTTCTTAGTCTGTTTAAAAAGAAATAATGTATTTTATATTTAAAAATAAATTAACTTTAAAATTTTACTATTAATCAGATAATTGTATTTATACTAATATTTACGTTTAAGATAAAATTTTTAAAAAATATTTCTCTTTATTTAAGACATTATTTCCATCAAACACCTGCACATGAAAAGATATGAATGGAGTACTATCTTAGCATTTTTACATATTTTTGCAAATAGTAGGACTAATAAATGATTGAATCATACAATTAAATTTTGGAGATCTCACATTTTAAATTAAAGTTACAACCTACAACTCTAAAGGCCCATTTGGTTAGCGAACAAGTTATTCCTGAATTAGTTATTCCAAGATTGTATGAACTTGTGTTTGTTGTAATAGATGCTTCCATTGAATTACTCGAAATGGAATAAAAATGAGCCAAATACTACCACAGTTAAAAGGATAGTCTGATGCATTGAAGTTCCTGTTATAAACAGAGTCCGAGGAAAGACTAGACCACACTAGGGCAATATGAAAAGGGGAAAAAGTACAGGTGTAGGTTATCTTGGGGCATTGGACAAGATTTGCTGCTTCTTTTCTATACTTGCATATCACATGATTAAATTCAAGAGGCTGGAATATAAAGAGATTATGTTCTTCCTTTTCTTCCAAACAAGGAATGCATAGAGCAACACAAGCTAACAGGCAAGGTAATTTTATTTGTAGCTCGAAAACAGCATTCGGTGTGCCTCCATTGCAGTTCAAAGCAATACAAAAGAACTCAAATTCCTTTGGATGCCTATTACCTGTCTCGATAACAAGACTATCTTCTTAAATGGATAAGTAGTTAGCAAAACACGACTTCTTCACTCGATGTCATCAATCCAGTCGCCATATATCTTACTAACTTTTTCTGGCCCTTTCCATTTATGAAGGACCCTTTGGCCAGTCCTCTGGACTATGCCAGAGGGCCTTTGCACATGAACGCCCGACCCCAAATGGTAAACATCTGCACGAGGTGCTGAAATGGTCGAGGGTACCGTACTTTCTGCTGTTTTAAAAGGACCCCCTCCCTGCTTTGTATCTGGAGGAGTAGACAGGGAATCTGTACCTTCCATCTCCACAAGTCCTCCCCCATATTTGTGCAATTCTGCCAGAAAGATAGCTGATATTAGCACCAGATCAAATATCCAAATAGAATTTGGAGCAAGTCCTAAACCCAACAGCAAAAATGAATATCAAGGTCAAAATCCAAATAATTTTGAGAAAAAATATCTCAAAATTGGCGAAGCATCAAATCATCTACAAGTATTATGCTACGGTAATGTAAAGGTTATATTGATGTAGAATTTCTCACTATAAAAATTAAATTATACAGGTCTACCCTACACTAAAATCAAAGACAGTTCCAAGTATATCAAGTCAAGTCAATATTTGAGTGTTCCCCCCGTGCTTCATAATTCATATAGGAGCTTGATAGATGACGGAGAGCAAAATGACTAAATCATAACATCTACTTACAACTAATTAAATAGCAACATTGAAGACATTATCGAGGATCAAACTTTGATCAATAATACCCATCAAACTTGAACCTTAAATGACAAGAAAAGGAGTTGTGAACAGTCAACGGCCTGCAAGTTACATATTCAGGCAATAAGAGCGAACAACCAATTCCAGTGGGATAGAATAGGTGATAACACCCAAAGCTGTTTCAGTATGAGAATTATCTAAAAGTTACTATATATTTAAGAATGAGTCGCCATGTTCAGTATTGAAGCACATTCTCTACTCCTGGACAAGAAATATCAAAGCTACATTTTCTGCTTTCCTTTTGCACCAACCTTTCGTTTTAATATATAAATTCTAAAAATTGTCCCACCTCTTCTTCTACTAAAATCACTAGGCATCATCTCTTTCCTAAAGTAAGATAACCAACACTAACAACACAGGCTTATATCCAGCCTTTACTGAACAAATCAGTTCAGAAATTGCCTTAGGATGTGAGATTATTTATAGAGAAAAGGCCAAGACCGCTACTGGTAACCTTCTGTCGTCATTGGTAAAAGAAAAGAGGGGAGCCGTGTGCGTTGCTGCTTGCTTCTCTCTAATACTCAACAATTGTCTTTTAACGAAAAATAATGGTTCTCTAAAACTAGAAGTTCTATAAAGCTTAGCCATGTGCTGCTACATACAAATAACTAAACAAACTAAAAACTACTCGGCATAATGTAATGTACCAGCATGACGAAGCCATTCACATCTAATGGTTAAATATATTGATGAATGTCCACTTACATTTGTGATTAAAACTCAGTTATTTGTTTTTCAGTTTTCCGCAGAAAGGCCAGTGATGTACATACAAAAGATAGCTCAGGTGGCACACTATGCATAAGTACAGGCAGTTTAACTCTGTCTCTTCTGTATCTCCTTCCGGGCCCCCTGCCCTTCCTTTCTCTCTCCATAATTAACATTCATATTTTCCATTCAGCTAATGTTACATTGTTGGAGGTGGATCTTACCCTGTGTTGCAGAGGGATTTTTAAAACAAATTAAGAATTTTCTAAAACTGAATTAGACTGACATACAATTCTCCAAACAAACCATAGAAATTTTCTCAGCAAAAGCTGAAACTAATGTAAATGTAACAGCATGACTTAAACCATAATATCAAACAGATGGTATCGCCTGCATGGATATTTCAAATATCACTTCTGGTGTACTATGTCATTAGTTAAATCGGCATGGGGACAAAATATAGAACGTTTACAAAGCACTATAGGTTTCTTAGACAACTTCTCTCCATGTGAGAATAGATCTTTGTCCACCTTTTGTTTATGAATAAGGATCGACCTTTGTCCTATTTTACCACTTACAATCATCATAGTGTAGACTGTAGTGTAACACCTGATCGATGCATTTGGAGATCTACGTAGAATATAACTAAAACACACTAACCAACTTTCTCTCATATTTTTATATTTCAATAAATCAAGAACAATCATCCCTCGATTTATAATCTATATGTACTAAGTGTACCTTTGGTTGGATGTGATTATTTCTAATCTTGTAAAAGCACGTCCATCTTTACATTTGTATGTCTATGACACTCACATAATCTGATGCACATTTTTGCCTAAACCAAAATTAAACCAAGTATATATATGCAAGGTAAAATAGATAGCACAAACTAGTAACACTCACTACAACCAGAAAAATCACATCTCCTGTACAAAAAAAAAAAAAAAGCCAAAACCACATTCATACCTGCCGCTCCATGTGCAAAATGACACTTGTTGCCAAAAGGGCAATAACCAGTCATCTCCCACTTGTTACAAATTCTTGTTTTCCAGTTTGAAGGCTTCAGGTTTGCTCCAGCAGCATTATTACCGAATCCACCCACAGTGGGAGTCACACTTATTGCAACACTCTCTCTAGCTCGAGATTGTTCAGCGTGAAGGAAAGTGCAAGCATCTCCATAAGGGCATCCTTCTTCAGTATGGAACTTCTTGCAATGCCTCCCTTTGTAGGACCTTTGTGACTCTGCACGCAGCTCAGGAGAACTGGCAGTTGGTATCTGGTGTTCTTCTCTTGGCTCCAGCATCACTCCTCCTCCACGCTCACTTTCATGTGCAGCCACTATATCTTGCCAATTAGGAGGCGGCTTGCGCAGCTCCTCTATGCCATGAGCAAAGTTGCAATTAGTAATATAAGGGCAGACCCCAGCGCGGAACTTACAACACAACTTAGTTTTGAAGAACATCTTTCCAATTGCCTTGGAACGGTTACTAACTGAATCTACACCCTGTGAGTTCCTTGATTTCTTGTGTGGAGGCTCACTCGTAGATCGGTTTTGGGAATGTCTACCATCCTGACTTGAATTGGAAGGGGTTTCGGAAGAAAGACCAGTGTTCCAGGCTCTATAATCATCCTCAGTAGCCCAAACTGCCTGATCAGTAATACCAGGACCCCAATTGTCAAATCCACTAACATCACTCCCTCCAGCAACACTGTCTTCTCCCATAAAATCCATGAAGAACCAGAACTCCCAGCCAAATATGCTCAAAATCATCAAAAAGAATATACTATGGAATGATTCGACATACAAAAACAAGCAACCCCAGATCACGAGGAACAAGATTAACCTCTTCCAACTACAACTCTCAGAATAAATTACCCAAAACAAGAAAGAACCACTTAAAAAACAAGAGAGGATAACATTAAAAATTCAATCTTTAAACTCAATTAAACTCTAAACCCACCAAAATACATGTTCAAATGAAAGAACATCTCCAGTAGAATTTAACTTTTCAAAAATCAAACAACAGAAACTCAACCAGCTAGTGCTCCAAGAGAATATCAATTCGAAAACCCAAATCAAGAAAAGGAAAGATGAGTAGAAGTAGGTGTCATCACCCAAAAGAGTACCCGTAAAGGCAACTTCGGATGAGGAAAAATCTGAGACAAGATCCTTTACAAGTACCTGAAGAAGTTTATGAAATCGAACTCAGAAGATATTTGGTAACTCCTTAATCTCCTCGAAGAGCGATGTTGTTATTAGTATCACACTGAAAATATGGATTTCTCTTCAGTAGTTGTGTTTTCCGGTCCGATCAGAATTTTTGAACAATTATTAATAATTGCAAAAGCTCTTCGTAAAATTTATTTTATTAATTATTTTATATAAGCCTCCCCTATGATTGACAGAATTACAATGTTCTCCTTCCTCACTTTTTCCTATTATCATTATTTTTTGGTTTGCTATTCCCTCTAATTAAAAAAATGAAAGAATATTTTTCACCCCAATTATATGTGATGAGTTTTTTCTACTTATTTGTTTATGTACATTGATTAATTGTCAAAAAAAAAACGTATTTTATTTCAAATCTTGAACTATACGAACATCTTAATTCAAGTAAAAAATGAAATTAAAGATGTTCCTCATAAAATTAAGAAACCCCAAATGTTAGATGCTAGCAAAATAGCAGCAAGTCAAAGTAAACCAACAAAATACACTCAAAATTGAAGGGAAAAATGGAACCGAAGATGTTATCGACAAAATTAAGAAACCCTAAATGCTGAAAGCCAGCAAAATAATAACAACTCAAAATAAGCCAACAGAATACACTGAAAATGCAATGATCTGGAGAAGATCTTACACAGGAAAAATAACAACGAAAAAAGGAACCCCAAAAAGGAAAATTGCCGAGTACCTGAACGTTCAAGGAAAATGTTAAAAAACTCAAGATTTTCCCTCACACTCTGGACTTAAATTCTGTTTGAAGATTCAATTTTTAATCCACGTCAATTTTTAATCCACGTCAAGATGGAAGGACGAAGCTGGCAGGCAGAAGGAAGAACACATAGCCCGCCCACATGAAGTGCGGAAGAGGTGGAACAATAGGAGGCCTCGAAGGTAAAATGGCAAAATTACCCTTCGTAGTACAACGATAATGTGGGCACATATTACATGTTTGATAGTAAAGGTAATACTCCCACTTATATATATTTGATCATCCAATATTAGATAGTCATTCAACTTTAACTACAGCTAATTCTCTTAAAAAACTACTTTAACTTTGTTTTATAATTCAAAAATAGCTCAACTATAGATATTTTATCTAAAGCAAAATGATTTTTGAGTTATAAAATAAAGTTAAATCACTGTCAAGGAGAACTATAGTGACGACCATCAATTATAAAATGAAGTTAAGTGACGGTCATGGAAAACTATAGCGATCATCCAAGTTATATCTCATCATCAAACTATAAAAATAATCCACTAAAATATAGGGGATTAGATTTTCGAGCTTTTCCCCAATATTACACCAAAGCCTTTTGAAATCTATGGACAAGTCCCAAAAAAAAAGAAGCAAATTCAATGTCCTTGAATCTTTTGCTGAATCCATTAAACCGATTACGTGAGTAATTACAATGAATGTCAATGTACACAACATCTATGAAAGTAAGAAAGTAACTAATGCTATAAACACTAAACCGATGTCGAAGATCACCATCCAGTTTACTTTTTGGATACCCTGATGTCCAAGTCAGTTCAAGTGCACCTCGACTAACTCCATGAGGCATCTACCTCCCACCATCACAAGTACCGGGTAACTTTGAACACCAAGGTTTTGCTCACAATCCGAGTATTACAAGCTGGAGATCTGATCGGAACCTATATCTGACCAAATAGTTGAGTTCCTGCAATGGACGGAAAATGACTCCGCCAACCTAATAGCATCTTGTACCCTAAGCCTAGTACCTTGTTGCCCTACAACTACGGATGCAACCTGGGCTGCTATGGAACCGATGCTTTTCAAATCAGACACACCCCTCGATATTCCATACAAAATACCTGATGCATAAGCATCGCCTGCGCCACAGGTATCCACAGGCATGCATGGAAACGGAGGAATGTAAATAGCTTCCCCTTTCACGCCAATGTAAGAACCTTTTGGCCCATCCGTGACGGAAACTAAAGGGACGAAATGGCTCAGGTACCTTGTAGCAGAAAGGGGACTTTCTTTTGATGAAAAATGACAGAAAGCCCTTGCTTCTGCACTGTTCGCAAATACTATATCTGCATAATTTGCCATGATTTCCCTGGACAAAAATGTGGAAAATGACAAGGATAAATAACACCGTAATAGTAGAAGAAACAAATTCATGTTCACTCTGTATGCGTCTAAACAATAAATTTTGGTTTTCTGACAAATTTTTGTGACAATTCCAGTGGACTGCTAGCCACCAGTACATCAATATAGTCCTGTTTAAGATCTAGCATGAATCTGCATAACTTCTCTTTACACATCAAAGATCCAAACTCCAAAGACTGAGGGTGTGTTCAGTATGAAGGAAATGTTTTCTAGGACTTATTTTCTTGTGTTCGTAAGTGAGTAAAAAGTAAATTCCTAAAAGCATTTGTATATAATATAGATAAATACTATGAGAGGTGGGGTCGGACAGGGGGTGTGGGGTGGTGGGCTATGGGGATGGGGTGAAGATGAGGTGTGTTTAGGGAGATTATTTCCTAGAGAAAATGTTCTCCACACCCTGAGTTAACACCCCTTATTCAAGCTTTTCTCCTTCTTTCTACCTTTGCTTTCTATTAGAGTGTTTTATTTTCCCTTTGGGAAGAGGTGGGTGGGGGCATTTTCAGCTTGATTATGTAGAAGCCAGCGAGGAAATAAGGTTTACCAGTAATCATCATAATGTCTCTCAATGCAAGACACATCTGATGCTGTGATGGCAACTAATGCTCCACACTTGCGGGCTTTCTCACACACTTTTGAAATCGTTCTGACTGTATCAGGAAGTTCAAACAAGTATCCTTCCACAACCAATATATTTGTTTTAGTAATTGCATCTGCCAAGCATGGGTCGTAGTTTATCCTTGATGACGTACCCTGATGGCACAACAGGAGCAGAGAAAAGCAGTTAAAAAGACATGCTGCGGAAGGGACACTAACTAAAACAAGATGTGGAAAGAAAACTAAAGCATTGATGCAATTTGAACCAGTGACCAAAGTTTTTCTCCTTGTGAAACGAGGTAGGAGTTGTGCTTCTTACAGTTCAAAAAAACTCATATACGATTAAAAAGAGACGTTCTGTTTTTGTTTGCATAAGGCCTATGAAAGAAAAACACATACTCTATCTTGTTCATATGAGGCCCATAACACTTTACCATGCCAAAGCAAAAGGCAGCTATAACAGATGGTCTAGTTGACTTGAAGTAAGAGAAAAATCGATACAAGCTTGAACCCACTATTTATCCACCACGGAGGATTGCACGAGAAGAGGGAATTTTCTCTTCCGTTTATCTTTTCTTCTCCATTAAACGAAGAAATCACACCTTTTACTGGGTCATTACAGGTCAAAACCAAAAAACAAAAGGAAAAAGGTTCATCGGATGAATTGATCAAGGAACTCTTTCCCTTAAACCATGGATCATCAGCTCCAGGTACCAATTGAGCATACTGCATGTAGATACATAGATAAGGATAGGGTGACAGGTTTGGAACTCTGGCTCGCATGCTGTAAGGTCTACAATATGTCTGGGACATGGTTATCTAATCCACTTCCATGCAGAAAAGGATATGCACGAGTTACTGTAGAAGGTTTACTGACCTGGTATGCAAGCATTGTTCGCTGAGCATCCGAAGTTGTGAGGACTATCACAGTTCCTGTTGTCCCATCCTTCACAGGTGCTGATAAAAAATTCACATTTGCTCGTCGAAGTTTGGATCTATATACAAAATGACATCACGTCAGCAGTCAGTCTAATTGACCACTATGATTAAAACAAATTATTGGACAGTATACAACAAACTCTCTGAAGTTTCCCATTTTAATTGTAGAAGGAATTAATATTTCTCAAATATAAATCATGAGAGTGGAGATTCATTCAAAATCTAGGATGCATAATATCAAAAGACTCTGTCCTCTCAGCTAGTGATATCTCAGAGCCATGTACAGCTTATAGTACAGAGTTTTTGCAGTGGTCCTGCCCCCCACCCCCACCCCTTCTTTGATAAGTATCTTGCTAGCCAATGCATATTATTTAAAGGCATCATCATCACGATGATACAACACAGAAAAAAAAATGAAAGTGGAGGAGATAATTAGCAAGTGAGAAATAGCCTGGTGGTAAGGGCCCTCAGCTTCCAATCATGCGGTTGATGGTTCGAGACACCAATGAAGTAGAAGTAGGAAAAGTGGCTGTTGAGATTGTAGGCTAAGAATGGGATAAGACGAAAAGAGTTGACCTTTACCTGTAAAATCCACCCAACGGATCACTTCCAACACTACCAGCCAAAGCTACATTCAGAGCAGGACCAGCTGTTGTTTGACCACCAAGCCTGGCCAATGCAACCAGACTGTTAGAAAGTGAACCTCCCGCGGCGGCCTTGTAGCTGCATCCATCCATTGCACTCAGAACTTTACCCCTTTCCTCATGATTGACAACCTTTCTGGTACCCTTCTCTAATCCAAGCCTTTCCAGAAACTCATCGTCAACCATGCCAGAAAAATCAACCTATATAATCACCACAGAACATCACCACATGTAAGAAGCTGATATTATAACAAAGATACATCTGTCTATTGTCTCAACATTGCACAACGAGCAACGAGAAACCAAATAAAGCAATACAGCAAAGTTCTGCCAGTTATGGCAGTGCGGTGCATACTTCCAAAGTGTCATTCATGAAAGAAAATATTTGGGAAACATAAGACTAGAAGGAATTATACATAAATCTCCCTTATTCAGAATTAGAAATACATCTAGACATAGCTTTAAGGTATTTCAACAACTAAATGAAAGCAAAACGTTATCTGTAAGGGAGGTAAAAAGCACAGCGATCCATCAACATCCTTTTTATTTCAATTAAATCCTAAGATAGGAACTTACATACAGGGGCAAATCTGCATGTTAATTTTGGGTCACGGGAACCCGTGGTTATCCGACTGAATTCGGTATATTACTTGTATAATTCTTAAAGAATATATTAAATACTAGCTAAAGGAACCCATCCTCAAAATGACAAGTTGGTTCACTGATTCAAGGGCTCTTTGTTAGCACGAAGGTTGGGGGTTCAATCCCAACCAACAACACCATTTTGTCCCTTTTTAAAAATAAAGTCTTTTTTAAAAATAAAGTAGTAGTGCACCCATATTCTTGAATTCCTTTAAAAATAATTTTTTTAAAAAAATAAAGTAGTGGTGCACCCATGTTCTTGAATTCCTAGATTCGCCTCTGCTTACATACAAACTTGTTTTAGGAGCTACACAGAGGGGTAAAGGTAGACCGAAGAAGTACTGGGGGAGGTGATTAGACATGATATGGCGAAACTTAATCTCACTGAGGACATGACCCTAGATAGGAAGAAGTGGAGGTCGCAAATTAGAATAGTAGGCTAATTGGTTGATAGGGTTAGGTGGTTACACCCAGACCCCACTTGTGGGATTTCACTGGGTATGTTGTTGTTGTTGTTGTTCATCCTTAATATGGATTAATCAATATTCCCATCATTCAATGTTTCTCCTAAAGGGATAACAAAACTGCTCTATTTCATGTATAGTTACAAAACAACACACTCCCTCCATTATTCATCTTACTTTGCTTTTTAGCCAATTTAAAAAACAATGGTTCTTTACTTTTTTTTTTTTGGGGCAAATCTGGTACATTATTTTTTAATTTTAAGTCATGCCAAGTCAAAACTAGACAATCAAATTGAAATCGGAGGGAATACATTCTAACAGTTAGGCATCCTCTAAACTGACAATAAGCACAGAAGAAAAAAGGGGTGCAAGGGAATTTACCATAGCTTGGCCAAGGCCTAAGACATCCCCCACCCCTTCTTTGAACATTAACATGTTGAGGAAGATCAGAATTAGAATGACCCAAATCTTCCTCATCAACAATCAATACCTGGTCTTCATCGTCAGTCTCAGCCCCTTGTTCACCATTTTCACCGGACCCAATGTCCGAGCTTTCCCCCTCAGAATTTCTACGAGAAGAGGAAAATTCAGATTCAAAGGAAGACGAAAAAGCCCTCGGAACCACATAATCGGCAGCCGACAAAGAACAACCCGAAGAAAAGAAAGAACACGAACTGGAACCGAAAATTCTATTACTTGACCCAACATGGCTGAAATTAGACTGATTCCTTAAAAGGGTAAGTAGTGTAGACGGCGGAGATGAAGTTTCGGAAGAGAAAAAAGAAGGGAAAGTTCTGGAAACTGCAGAAGACGAAGAAGAAGATAAGGAGAGAAGAGAAAAAGACATGTTTTTTTTTTTCAAAGAATTTCTATTTTGGGGTGAATTCAAGAATAGAAACCACACAAAGGGTATTTATGGTTTATTAATGTGGTGATTATAGATAAAACTGAAGGTCCGTTGAAATCTGGCGGCCGCCGTCTTCTTCGCAGGGAGCAAAGAGGCGTCAAGCTCCGGTCACCTGTGAAAGTGTGGCTCCTTTATCCTCAACAACCTGGCAGACTACATATTGTACATTTATTTTTGGATAATTTCAGAATGTCTCACTTAAAATTTGATACAATTTCCTCTATTTTATGTTGAGTGAAAATTTTTTGGGATTTTTATTGTTTAAAATTTAAGATAAATATTTGATTTTTTTTTATATTTGTCTACTTTTTTTTTTATAAAATTTTATATTTTTTAGGAGATAAATTATTGTCAGGACCCACCTAGGGCCATGACCGGTGTCCGATAGAGACACCCTATA
>DF361367.1:43857-54671 GCA_000787875.1 Solanum virginianum | reverse complement strand
TTTGTAATAAATTTTTCGGGTACACAAAGATTAGATTTGTAGAAACCAGCTGGCCTATTCACACCACTTGCACCTATAGCTGGGCCTTCCTATCTTTGACCTTGGCCAGCAACTATACGAGTCAATAGTTGGACTGCATTTCTCAGATCCTACACAGTAGCATTGATAGGTGGTTCTGGGAGATTTTTACTACTTCCGGGTTCATCAGGAGCTGGGGAGTTAGAGATATCTGTGATGGAGACGACTTATCTTAAGCCTTATTTCATTGTCTCCCCTAACTAGCTAACGAGACATGACCACACTTTAATTTACATAGTCTACAAAGCCTCTAGATAAGAACAAGTATCTGATAAGGGTCAGGATAGGCCCCAATGGAGACGACTTATCTTAAGCCTTATTTCATTGTCTCCCCTAACTAGCTAACCCAACCACCACTTCTACTTCCTTCCTTTTACCTTTGTTCTTCCTGGTTTCTGGCATACTTGCTGTACAAAACAATTTAGGGGTTAGATATCATCCACCTATTACACTTAGCAACCTGGAGCTTGGTAACAATAGCTGGATATCCTGTACTCCTACTGGGGAAATCTACTAGCACCTGTACCTACAACATAAAATGCAGGTCCCTCGTAAGGGACGTCAGTATGAGATAATGTACTGAATATGTACTCCTACTAGGGAGATCTACTAGCACCTGTACCTGTAGCATGAAATGCAGGTCCCTCATAAGGGACATCAATATGGGATAATGTACTGAATATGTAAGGCAGGAAATACTATATATGAATAACAACTCAAATGAAACTATGCACTGAGGTATGATAAGAGACCACCCTTTAGTTATATTGTGGGATCATGTGCCTTATATTCTTTATATCACTTTACCTTTACTGTAAAATTTGTGCACAACATATACTGTAAATGACCAACTGATCAGTGGTAAACTGTATTAGGATCATCCCTAGCTAGGCTCTTCCTTAGCCCCTTGGGCTGCCCCCCGTGATAGGATCATCCCTGGCTAGGTGATTCTTCCTCCCCTTGGGCTACCAACTATCTATAAGCAATATACATTACCTTTGAGATGGTTCTTATGGTGGTCACTATATTGGAGCTGTAGAAATGTATATGTAGCATGTGACATGTAGATAACCATACAAGACAATATGATAATGAAAAGAGTACATTACATAAATAATGAAATGCGTATGAGATGAAACAACTTGTAAACTTTATTTGGCAACAAGAACTCATGTACTTGGTATCCCCATATATATGTAGATTTGAAGGTAACTATGTATGGGAGCATATGAACATGTAAAATAGTGGAGACATAGTTAAGTATCTTTGTATCCAAGTACGTATGCAGATTTGAAGGTAACTATGTATGGGAGCATATGAACATGTTAAAAAGTGAAGACACAGTTAATAGTTGTGTTGGAGTTGGTAAGTGCCTTTATGTGCTAACGAAGACTCTAGATTTCATGCCAAATAATACGAAATCAAGTAGCCTTACATACCTCGCTGTACGACCTCGCTATTACCTCGGGATAACCTTACCTTCCTTCAAATACTTAGCAATAATATAGTAAGTAATAAAACTAGAATTAGCAACCAATAGACACATCTTGGCAGCCCATTCTTATAAAAAGCAACACACGGGCAGCAAACGGATAACTACAAACCCTAGCGTATTCTTTCAACCTTTTCACCTCTAATCATATTTTCTAATACACATTCTCATATACATGTCATGTGCAGCCTGTTTTAAAGCTATACCAGTCTTACAACAGCCAAAAAAGCACAACACATAACAATTCTACACAACATACAAATGGGCGGCATAACGTTACACCTTTTCTCTACATTTCGACGTCGACAATTCCAAACCTATCCAAACTTTAACCAAACTATCCTTAACACATTTATACATAATAACAGCCTTAAAACAATCTCATAATAGTACCAAGTCTGTCATGAAGGACGTGAGGCAATAGCCTTATATATATCAGCCCATAAGTTCCAACCAAAAAGCCAACAATTTCAGCATCAATATAACCAACATAATCTCTTGTTTTCCATAAGAAAAACATAATAGATACATAAGTACACTTTCTTACCTTAGTCTTCAAGCTTTACGTTTCCTTCAAGAACCCTAGAGGGTTGTTTGGGCTGCTTTCTGAAGTGAAGAATGGAGAGAAAAGATTTCCTTAAGAAAGCCAAAAATTGTGTTCTAACGTTAG
Organism: Solanum virginianum; assembly: GCA_000787875.1. Classification (NCBI taxonomy): domain Eukaryota; kingdom Viridiplantae; phylum Streptophyta; class Magnoliopsida; order Solanales; family Solanaceae; genus Solanum; species Solanum virginianum. The sequence continues at coordinate 52,431 of DF361367.1, read as the reverse complement.
TAGAAATATGGTGTTGTTTTGAGCCCTTTTCTAAAAGGTAACTTGGTTGACTTACTAAGCAATTTGTAGTCTTACATTATCAAGCTAGTGATGCAGCTCCTTTCTCCTTTCACTTGGACCTTATTGGGCTCCAAATTAATGGGCCTTTGTTGCCCATTTTCTTCCTTTCCCCTTAATTAGTTTTAGCCCAATTAGTCAAGTAGGTTGTGATGTATTTGGTCCCTCTTTATATTCTTCTTGGGCGAAAAAAAAAGTCTATTTACGATGCTAAGACATGGGCTAAAGTTGCACCCTTAACACGAACTTTATTCATAAATGGGACTTGGACAAGTAGGTGACTCACCTGCTAGGTTCCTAAGTCCTATAAGCCCCTCAATTCTCTCTCTTTTTTTAGGGCCGTAATCCTCTCAATTTGATATAAAACATGTATACATGCAACCTTCTTAAGCGTTAGACACACATATCGCCCTCTAATGTGAGATTCAAGCACTTTTAAAAATTAGCACTAATTTGACAGTCCATATCATATTTTATTTGCATAGTACTAATACATGTACTATCTGGGGTGTTACATTTTGTCCCTAAAAGATATCCTCTATTGAAGTGCATAGGCTTCAAAGTTTCCCAATGATTCAAGGTCACATTCTTCCAAATTTCCAAGGTTTCTTAAATTAGGTATGTAGATCTTTATTCATCAACCTTTTTTGCTGTAAGGACCAGTACCTTATGAGAGTTTATGTACGCTTAAAAACAAATTTTTTGAAGTTGTGTGACCAATGGGGGATGCTTGTATATGGTTTTCTATGGCTTAAGAAGAGATTTTATGCTTGATGGCCCTCTAGGGTACCTTCCACAAGTTGTAGTCCTCACCACTGGCTATGGAGGGGGCCCTTGGTAGGTACCCCAGCCTTTAAACGAAGTATTTGGCTAAGGCAGCCACCAAGGAACCCTTTACGGGTCGTGCAACCTACCATGAGCCATGGTGGGATCTCGTGGTACCTTCTACAAGCCATGGTGGGGTGTTTCATGAAGCCCTCATCGTATAATGTAATTCTAAGTATAAAATTACTATCTCGAAACTAGGGTCAACTGTACGAACCATTGTACGATCAGTACACCTTTGAATGAACCGTGTACTTATCAGTGGAAACGTCCTTAGATTAAAATTTGTCTAAGTGTCTAAAGACCCTTACCATAGACCCTTATACAGTTCATACTGTGTTGTATGAACCATGGTACTCTTTCATGGGACCCCTGGATACTTTTCAGTGCTCATTTCGTTAATGGCTTTCTGATAATTTTTGTTATTTCTAAGTGTTGTTTGTGACTTTATAACATATCCTAAACCTTTGAAAAGACCTATACTTCTTCACTCTTATTCAAATTCATTCATTAAACTTCGAAAATTTGAAATCTCTCTTCTTAGAACTCCTCTCAAGTGTACCATTGAAGATTCAACTTGGAAATTCAAGGAGGGTCTTTTCTCAAATCAATTTCTTCTTAATTCTTCTAGATATCTAACATCTGTGGGATTGATTTATGGTCCCCTTCAACCATTTATACCCCAAGAATTTCTTACATAATTTATGATTTTTAAGCATACTTTGAATATGGGTCTTTTAAATTAGTGTTGATTTGATTAAATTGAGATATTGGCTATATTTAATTGATGTTTTTAAATTGATTTAAGCCTTAATATGTTGAATTTCATTGATATTATAATGGTATGAATATGCATGTCCCATTAAATGTTGAATCTATGCAATGGTAATTCCAAGCATGCTTTAATTGTGGATTTCTACATGGATTTACTTTGATTATATCTTACAATGTTATTTTAAATATGAATCTCTATTTTTATGCTATTATCTCATCATGCATGGCATATTCGTACATGAACATTGATTTTCATGAAGTTTATGAATTGGTTTAAGACCCAATTATGTTTATGATTATGATTTTAAGGCAAGTAGGGTTATAACATGACATGGGATCACATAATGTCTATGATATGGCTCTTTAAGCAATTATGGTTGTTTACATCAACATGTACAAGTATGAATGAGCTATTCCTATGCATAAAAGTATGATATGAAGTATGATTTAGCTTTTTAGCCTAATTATGCATGATTATAAAGTATGTTTGGCTTTCAAGCCTAAGTATGCATAATGAAGTTTTAAAAGACTTATTCTATTTTTAAAGTATGTATATGTATATTAATGCTAGAGTGCCTCTTTCCAAGGCATAGGTTAGGGGATGGCGAATGCCCCCTCAGTGTAAAATGTGTGGGAATCACTCGAGTGTATGCCTGAAAAGTTGGGTGCTTACTTTAGGTGTAGTGATATGGGGAGTCCTTAAGTAAAGTTTTTTCTTATAACTATGTGCCAACATAGGTATATGTTTATGCCTCTTTATGAGATGATCATGAAATCCTTCTGAAATGGTTGGGTCATAAGGAAGGTATATGGGGTCATAAAATGTGGTGTAGGCTACTTTTGACAAGTAGTATACTCTCATCCGATGGGAGGCTTTCATCAAGCAAATTCATGTACTAGCTCTCATAGGTTTGAGAAGTTGGTTAAGGTCTCATCCCCATATATTGAAGTATTATGGCATTCATGTATCATGGATTTCATAGTATATTGATATTATATTATTCTCTATATACTTTTTTCTATACATGTGCCCTTGTCATCTAATATTAATTACAGGTTAATAAATTCATAAGCATGTGCATGCCCTCATACTTAGTACATCCAAATATACTAACATATACTCTTTGCCTACATGATCTACCTATATAGGGACTAGAGACTATCTTCATCCACCTCTTGACGGTTAGCTTGGATTGTGAGAGTTGCTTATCGTGAATCCTATCATCTAAGAAAAAGCCACCTTATATCTACCTATTATCCTATTTTCATTTTTATGTCTTTACTTTAAGGGTAAGCTCAGACCATGTCTCGGCCCCCTTCCTATTCCATGACTTTAGAGTCATTGTTGGATATCATGTAAATTCTATGTACAGGCTTATATATGTTATGCTACTTGGTTGTGGAGACCATTATTATGTCTATCTCTTTGGTGTTAGTATATGAAGATATATTCTTGATGAGATATGGAAATGTGGAATATCCTGAGTCCCTTCTATCCCATAGTATGAGTCATACTTTTCCACCCCTTAGTTCTTATATGATATGTGTTATGTGAATCCATGCAAATCACTATCCATATGATATCCCTATAGCATGAGTCATACTTTTTCTTCCCTTAGAACTATGTGTTTATTGTTCAATTATGCATTTTCAAACCGATGACATATGTATGAATGCTATGAGGCTCGTTTGGGTACTCTCGGGTTCCCATTCGATATGTCATTCCTAGGCCCTAGGCCTGGGTCGTGACAAGCTTGGTATCAGAGCACTGATATATTAAAATAATCCTTGAAATTAAATGTGTCGCATTGAGTAGAGTCCTATTCATGGGTGTGATGTTCACCATACCTATGAGAGGGAAGTTATGATAGCATTTTAGGAATTATCTCACTTCTTCATATCTTATGCCGTGCTTTGGACCATGTCTTAAGACTTCCTAACTTTGGTGATATCCTTGATGCCTTACAAAAGTTTCCTCTAAGGAGAACCCCTCTATCAAGATAGGCCCAAATCAATGAGGACCAAGTCCTTCAAAAGCCTATAGGGGAGCTGGTTACTTAAGATGAATTCTGGACTGCCTTTTCCATGCTAGCCCAAGTGGTGACCAATCAGGCTAGGCAGGCTAATCCTCCTCCTGATGTCTCCACTCTAGCTACTAGAGTAAGAGATTTTACCCAGATGAATCCTCCAGAGTTTTATGGGTCAACAGTTGATAAGCACGCCCAAGACTTCATTATGAACTCTCTAAGGTGTTGAATATTGTTGGGGTGACTTCAAAAGATAAAGATGAACTAGATGCCTATTAGTTGAAGGGTGTGGCTCAAGTGTGGTATAGCCAATGGTTAATGGAGAGGGTTGATAATCATAGGATTGGTTGGGAAGAGTTTAAGTTTGCCTTTTTCGATTTGTTTTTTTCCTCTTGAGCTTAGGGAAGACAAAATGACAGAATTTATCAACCTCAAATAGGGTGGTATGAGTGTGAGGGAATATGCCCTCTAATTTACAAAGCTCTCCAATTGTGCCCGTATACTAGTGGCTGACCCCCGTGAATGCACAAGTTTATTTTTAGGATCTCTGGTTTGGTTGTGAAGGAATGTCATATGACTATGCTTATTTGGGATATGGACATTTTTAGGCTTATGACCTATGCAGAACAGATTGATGGGGAGAAGCTCAAGGAGAGGAGGCCGAATGATTCCAAGAGAGCCCGTTGTGATGGTTGATTCTCCAACTTTAAGAGTGATGGTGGATATGGTCGCTTTCAATGGGGCCAAGGTTCAAATGTAAGGGTTTCTAATGCTAGAGTGCCTCTTTCCAAGGCATAGGTTAGGGGATGGCGAATGCCCCCTCAGTGTAAAATGTGTGGGAATCACTCGAGTGTATGCCTGAAAAGTTGGGTGCTTACTTTAGGTGTAGTGATATGGGCCACAAAACTGTTGATTATCCTAAAGCTGCCAAGAAGGGTCAGGGTCAATTGGCCCTAGGTGATCAAGGCTAGAAATAATAGGTTTATGTTTTACGTGCTCGATAAGAAGTAGAGGAAACTCCAGATATAGTGACTAGTATGTTAAAAGACTTTGATTTTAATGCTTATGCTTTGCTTGATCCAGGTGCAAGTTTATCTTTTATGGTCCCACTTTTGGCTATCATGTTTGGTCTGAGTCCTGAAATCTTAAGGGAGCCATTTTCAGTCTATACTCCCATAGGTGAGTCTGTTGTTGCCCAAAGATTCTATCGGGGTTGTCCTATCTCTGTCTTGCATAAAGTTCTTACTTGTGATCTTGTGGAACTTGAGATGTTTGATTTTGATATTATTCTTGGAATGGATAGGTTTCATGCTTTATATACCTCTACCAATTGTAGAACTCAAAAATTCAAATTTTAATTTTCATATGAGCCTATTCTTGAATGAAAGGTTAATGGCTCTACCATTAAGGGTTGTTTTATCACTTATCTTAAAGCTTGGAAGATGATTTCTAAAGGGTGCACTACCATATTGTGAGGGTTAGAGATGTGAAGTCAAAGTCACCTACTCTTGAGTGGGTTATAGTAGTTAAGGAGTTTTCAGATGTTTTTCCCAAAGATTTGCTTGATATTCCTCTCGAAAGGGAAGTAGACATTGCCATAGATCTCCTTCCAGATACTCAGCCTATTTTATTCCTCCTTATCGTATGGCACTGGCTGAATTAAAGGAGTTGAAGGATCATTTGAAAGACTTGTTGGAGAAAGGCTTTATTAGACCAAGTATATCGCCATGGGGTGCTCTAGTGTTATTCATGAGAAAGAAAGATGGGTAACTTTGGATGTGAATTGACTATAGGCAACTGAATAAAGTGACCATCAAGAATAAATATCTATCGCCAAGGATCAATAACTTATATGAGCAACTTCAAGGAGATACCCATTTCTCAAAGATTGACCTCCGTTCTGGTTATCATCCTTTGAAGCTGAGGGAATGTGATATTCTCAAAACTGTTTTCCGAACTAGGTATGGAAATTTTGAATTTGTGGTGATGTTATTTGATTTGACTACTGCTCCAGTTGTGTTTATTGATCTTATGAATCAAGTGTTCAAGCCATTCCTTGATAGCTTTATGGTTGTCTTCATCTATGATATTCTAATTTATTCTCGAAATGAGCAGTAGCACATAGATCACTTGAGATTGGTTCGTTAGACTTTCAGGGAGAAGTAATTTTATGCCAAGTTCAGTAAATATGTGTTTTGGTTGGGTAACATAGCTTTTCTTGGTCATTTGGTATCCGATGATGGCATTAAGGTTGACCCAAAGAAGACTAAGGTTGTGAAGAATTAGCCCAAACCACTGACCCCTTCTGATATTCGAAGTTTGCTTTGGTTGGTTGGTTATTATAGAAGGTTTGTTGAAGATTTTTTATCTATTGCAGCTCCAACGACTAAGTTAACTCAACAGAAGGCCAATTTTATACTGTCAGATGAGTGTGAGAAAAATTACTTTGAAAGATCGGCTTACATCAGCTCCTGTTTTGACCATATTGGATGGTTAGATGGGTTTATGGTGTATGCTGATGCTTCAAGAATTGGGTTGGGTTGTGTTCTCATGCAACATGGTACGGTGATATCTTATTCATTGAGGCAACTGAAGGTGGATGAAAAAAATTATTTGACCTATGATCTTGAGTTGGCGACTGTGGTATTTGCTTTGAAAATTTGGAGACATGATTTATATGGAGTTCATGTTAATGTGTTCCCCGATCATAAGAGATTGCAATATGTATTCACCCAAAGAGATCTTTACTTGAGGCAAAGAAGGTGGTTGGAGCTTCTTAAAGATTACGATATGAGCGTTCAATACCATCCCGGCAAGGCAAATGTTATAGCCGATGCTCTAGTAGGCTATCTATGGTTAGTGGGGCCTATGCTGATAAAGGAAAGAAAAAATTGGTAGAAGATATTCATTGCATAGCTAGATTTGGTGTTAAGTTGGTTGACTCTAATGATGGTGGTATTCATGTCCAGAATGGGGCTGAGTCTTCTGTGGTTGTTAATGTCAAGGCAAAACAAGACTTGGACCTATCCTTGGTTGAGTTGAAGAAGTTGGTTGTGGAAAAGAAGATAGAGGTTTTCTCCCATCGGGAGATGGTGTACTACAATACCAAGATTTCTTGTGTGTTTTGAATGTTTGATAGTCTTAGAGAGGTGATCATGAGTGTAAAACAACCCCAAAAAGTGCCCAAAAATGTGCCTCAAAAGTACCTCGAAAGTGTTCAGAATCATAATTTCCATACATCTAAAAGTTTGTTTGTTATTTCAAAAATCTGACTTCATATTCTTGTTCAGAGGGAAAAATTGAGTGGGAAATGGGTCTAACCTGAATTATAAAGCAACCGTATCAAAATCTAAAAATCGCAAAAATGTGATTTAGAAGGGTCAATTTTAAAAGGTCTTATCTCTTAGAAAACAAAGAACTGGATGGCCCAGGGCCTACCAAATTAAAGCTAAAATGCGATTTAAGAGGGTCAATATTAAAAGGAAATATCTCTTAGCACACAAAGAATGGGGTGCCCGACGGCCTACTAAATTAAATCTCTTTGCATTATCTTTCCAAAACACGTGGTTTCACCTCATTCCAAGTTCGGATGAAGAATTTATGCCTATTTTCATAGAACTTATTTGTGCAGAAATACAAATTCCAGTGAGTAATCTGCATCGTGTTATTTTGGTCCTATTTTTTTCTACTTCGGTCGAAGACTTTCAAGCCTTGGGCCCAAGGGTTCCCACACTTGAAAAATAGTTTTGGCGACACTGGTGCAACTATTTTGGTCCAATTTTATTTTTTGGTCAAAGACTTTTAAGTCTTGGGCCTGAGGGTTCCCATACGTGAAAGTACCTATACTTAGCCTTATTTCACCCTCATATCATCCTAAATATTCCCCAATACTCACTCAAACACGTAGACTCATATTTCACCCTAAATTCAAGTCTGAAAACTCAAGACCAGTTTTAAGGATTTTATTCAAGCTTCAAGTGTCCATCTTTAATCTTTACCAAGATCATCTCCAAGCTAGTATGGGTTTTAGCCATTGAGTCCTTCCGCCCTTGGTGCCCTAACCTCCTTTTACACAAATTACATGATTTAAAGTTGATTTACAAATGCATCTTGCTTTTTATGAAATTAACTTCACACTATGTTAAAGCTATGAGAAATTATGACTGTTTTGCTATGTTTTGAGCTAGAAATAGTTGATTAATTATAAGATTTCAGGAAGAGCATGAGATATGATGTGATTGACTATATGATGATGAAATGAGATTATGTATATGATATACTCTATATAACGTGTTGCATTAGACAATACCCAATCCGGAGGGACAAGAGCCCGGGTAACCGAGGTGGAGGTTTGTACTCATCAAACATGTGAGGGGTTGCACTTTGCCACTGTGGTGATAAGGTGTGATTATCATTAACCATATGAGGGGTTTGTACCAAACCACCATGGTAATGGGGAGAAACCATCACCAACCAACCAAGTGGTGTGTACCTTGAAAATCTAGCTTGGTCTCTTCTACACATATGATATCTTATATAAGCATGAGTTACTTAAGCATTGATCATATATGTCATATTGTTATATTATGCCTATTGCTTAATATTATGCATTTTTATTATGATGTCTATTTATTGTTGCATTGCATCCTACATACTTAGTACATTCAAATGTACTAACATACACTCTTGCCTATATGATATCGCCATGTAGGATCTGGAGCCCAAGTTGATCATCCTCCTCCTCCACCTGGGTAGTTTTGTGCTACTCAAGCTAGTTGGTGAGTTCTCCACTTCGGGGACCCTAGTCTATGTTTTTCTTATTATGTATTGAGACACTCTTCTTTATGTTCTACTTTGACTACGAGGGTGAGCCCAGTTGCTTTGTCTTGTC
>DF361367.1:20112-39379 GCA_000787875.1 Solanum virginianum | reverse complement strand
ACTTGAAAATACCTATACTTAGCCTTATTTCACCCTCATATCATCCTAAACTTTCCCCAATACTCACTCAAACACCTAGACTTATATTTCACCCTAAATTCAAGTCCCAAAGCTCAAGACCAGTCTTAAGGATTTCATCAAGGATTTCATTCAAGCTTCAAGTCTCCATCTCCAATCTTCACCAAGTTCATCCCCAAGCTAAGGTATATGGGTTTTAGCCATTGGGTCCTTCCACCCATGGTGTCCTAACCTCCTTTTACTCAAATTGTATGATTTAAAGTTGATATACAAATGTGTCTTGCTTTTTATGAAATTCACTTCACACTATGTTAAAGCTATGCGAAATTGTGATTGTTTTGCTATGTTTTGAGATAAATAGTTGATCTATTGTAACATTTGAGGAGGGATTTTGATGTATGTTATGTGAGGGTATTGCAAGGTGATGATTGATGGTTTTACAATAGATTTTCTTGCAGGATTTCATCTCTATATTTCATGGTTTTATACTAGCATTACACACCCTCTAAGTAATTGATGGTTTTACAATAGATTTTCTTGCATGATTTCACCTTTGTATTTCATGGTTTTATACTAGCATTACACACCCTCTAAGTGTTTCATAAAATATCCGGATGTGATTTCTTGAGGAGTTGAAGGTCTAAAGCATGAGATATGATGTGATTGACTATATGATGACAAAATGACCTTATATATATGAAACACTCTACATAAAGTGTTGCATTAGACAATACCCGATTTGGGGGAGACAAGAGCCCGGGTAATCGAGGTGAGGGTTTTTACTTATCAACCATCTGAGGGGTTTGTACTTCACCACCGTGGTGATAAGGTGTTATTATAATCAACTATGTGAGTGGTTTATACCACACCCCCAGGGTGATGGGGAGAAACCATCATCAACTAACCAAGAGGTTTGTACCTTTAAAATCTTCCTTGGTCTCTTCTACACATATGATATCCTATATAAGCATGATTTACTTAAGCATTGATCATACATTTCATATTATTATATTATGTCTATTTCTTAATATTATGTATTTTTATTATGATGTCTATCTATTATTGCATTGCATCCTACATACTTAGTACATTCAAACGTAATAACGCATACTCTTACCTACATGATATCACCATGTAGGATCTGGAGCCCAAGTTGATCATCCTCCTCCTCCATATGACTAGTTCGATGCTACTCAAGTTAGTTGGTGAGTCCTCTACTTCGGGGACCCTAATCTATGTTTCTCTCATTATGTATTGAAACACTCTTTTTTATGTTCTATTTTGACTGCGAGGGTGAGCCCGGTTGTTGTGTCTTGGCCCCCTCTCCTATGTTTGTTGTAGAGGTGTTGTTAGACATGTTATGTATCTATGTTATGAGCCTTGACTCTTTCATCTCTTGATTATGATGTTATGCAAGCTTTCCCCTTAGTCCCTTGCCCTTGTTTTCCAATCTTTTACATGTTACTTAAGTATTATTCTCTCTCCCTTAGTCCCAATTTCCCTTGTTTAAGTTTTTTGTGTTGTTTTACATTATTTCCGCCACCAAGGATGTGTAATGATATGGTAAGATCCTTGCTTGGGGTTCTTTCGGGTTCCCCATTCACCGGTCACGTCTAGGCCCTAGGCTTGGGTCGTGATGGAGTGAAGCCCATAACTCTTATTTTTCTATACATTCGGGATCCACCAAAATGTATCGAGATTTGAAGGAAGTGTATTGGTGGCATGGTATGAAGAAAAACATAAACAAGTTTGTATCTGAATGTCCTAATTGTCAACAAGTAAGGATAAAACATCAAAGGCCCGGTGGTTTAGCTCAAGATATTATGATTCCTACTTGGAAATAGGAAGATGTGAATGTGAAATTTGTGGTTGGTTTGCCCCGTACATGAAAGCAATTCAATTCTATTTGGGTTATCATTGATAGGATGACTAAATCGGCTCATTTTCTACTAGTCAAAACTACTTTCAATGCAGAAGATTATGCAATGTTATATATTTGAGAACTAGTTTGATTGCATGGTGTGCCTATGTTTATCATATCGGATCATGGCACTTAATTTACTTCTCACTTTTGGAAATTATTTCAAAACAGGTTGGCACCCTCAAGTACCAATTACCACCCTCAAACCGATGGACAAGCCGAAAGGACAATTCAAACTTTGGAAAATATATTGAGGGCTTGTGTGTTGGAATTCAAGGGTAACTGGGATGATAATCTACCATTTATCGATTTTGCCTGCAACAATAGTTTTCATGCTAGTAGGGTATGACACCATTTGAGCCTCTATATGAGAGAAGGTATAGATCCCCTGTGAGATGGTTTGAGTTGGGTGAAATGGCATTGATTGGCCTACATCTAGTGTTGGAGGCCATGGAAAAAGTGAAGTTGATTAGGGAAAGGTTGAAGATGGCTAAATGTCATCAAAAGTCTTATTTGGATGTTAGAAAGATGGATCTTCAATTCCATGTTGGTGATTGGGTCTGTGTAAAGATTCACCTATGAGGGATGTAATGCATTCTGTCAAAAAGGGTAAAGTAAGTCCCCGGTATGTAGGCCCTTATGAGATAGTTCAGTGAATTAGGAAGGTGGCCAATAGATTGTATTTGCCTTTGGAGATGAGTTCTATTCACCCAATTTTTCATGTGTCTATGTTGACAAAGTTGATTGGTGATCCTAGTTCGATTATGCCCTTGGAAGGTGTCGAGGTTGAAGAGAACTTGACTTATGAACAAGTGTCGATTGAACCTTTGGATAGGCAGGTGAAGTGGCCTTGCAACAAGGATGTGGCTTCAGTTAAAGTGCTTTGGAGAAATCAACATATGGAGAATGCTACATAGGAGGTGGAGACAGATATGATGAGGCGATATCCCTATGTTTTCCAATATACTCAAGCATATGATATTAGTTTTTTCCTATTTTAAATGGTCCTAATTCTTTCACTCATATACTTCATGGCATGACATGCATATATGTTCACGAAGATGATTTCAAAGTTGTTTTGACATAAGTTTTAATGATTTTTTATGATTTTTAAGAAATGAGTTATGCATTGTGTTTCCATGTTGAAATGTTTAAGTCAAGCCTTTCAAGCTAGTCTATTTCTCTTTCGAGGATGAATGTTCCTAAGGGAGAGATGATGTAAGGACCCAGACCTCATGAGACCTTATCCATACTTAAGAATCAAGTTTTCAGAGGTTTATGACCCATGGTGGTACTTGTGTATAGCTTTGTGAGCTTAATAAGGGATTTTAGACTTCGTGGCCCTCCAGGCTACCTCTCACAAATCATGGTCCTCACCGTAGGCTGTGGAAGGGGCCATTGGTAGGTGCCCTATCCTTCAAGCCAAGAAATTGCCTAAAGGGACCTATACGGGTCATGTAACTCACCACGAGCCATGGTGAGGTCTCGTGGTACCTACCACGAGCTGTGGTGCAGTATTTCATGAAGCCCTCATCCTAATATGTGATTCTAAGTATAAAATTACCATCTCAAAACTTGGGTCATTTGTACAGTCCGTTGTACGATCAGTCCACGTTTGAATGAACCATGAAGCCGTCAATGGAAACGTCCTTAGTCTGAAATTTGGCTAAGTGTCTGAAGACCCTTACCACATACCCTTGTATAGTCTGTGGTATGTTGTACCACCCATGTTGCTCTTTCACAGACCCCTGGACACTTTTTTGTGCTAGTTTTATTAATGACTTTCTTATAATTTTGGTTATTTCTATGGGTTATTTTTTACTTTCTAACCTATCCTAAACCCCTGAAAATACCTGTACTCCTTCATTCTTATCCAAGTTTATTCATTACACTTAGAACATTAGAACTATGTCTTCTTAGAACTCCTCTTAAGTATGTCATTGAAGATTCAACTTGGAAATTCAAGGAGGGCCTTCTTCTCAAAACAATTTCTTCTTAATTCTTCTAGATATCTAAGGTATGTGGGATTGATTCATGGTCCCTTTCAACCATGAAGACCCTAAGAATTTCTTACTTCTTAATTTATAATTTTTATGCTTACTTTAAATATGAATCTTTTAAATTAGTGATGATTTGGTTAAATTGAGATATGGGCTATATTCAATTGATGTTTTTAAAGTGATTTAAGTGGTAATATGTTGAATTGCATTTGATATTATGATGGTCTGAATATGCACATCCCTTTAAATGTTGAAGCTATGCATGGGTAGTTCTTAGCATGCTTTAATTGTGGATTTCTACATGAATTTACTTTGATTTCATCTTATAATGTTATTCTAAATATGAATCGCTATTACCCATGTTATGTTCTCATCATTCATGGCATATGCATACATGAACATTGATTTTCATGAAGATTATGAAGTGGGTTAAGATCCAATTATGTATATGATTTTAAGGCAAGTATGGTCATGACATGACATGTGATCACATAATGTTATGATATCGCTCTTTAAGCAATTATGAGTGTTTACTCCAACATGTACAAGTATGAATGAGCTACTCCTATGCATGAAAGTATTATATGATGTATGATTTGGCTTTTTAGCCCAAGTATGCAAGATAATGAAATATGTTTGGCTTTTATCCCCAAGTATGCATGATGAAGTTTTGGAAAGACTTAGGTCAAACACATATGTAGCCCCTTAAACTTGGCCCTAAATTTTATTTTGGAACTTTAACATCATTAAAAGTGTACCATTTAAACACAATTAAGTGATGTGGTAAGAGTGTGTGCATCATACTTTCTCTAAGAGAGTGATAGCCAAAAGAGTATTTATTATTTTTTTAAAATTCAATTTTATTTCTTCTTTGATTTTTTCCCATCCTCAATATAATTACACTTCATTCATGAGATAGGAATTTTTGTTGATTAAAAGATTTATAATCTTATTTAGTGACTAAATATTCACACAACAATTATTTAATTGGGGCCAAACATATACATAACCCCGGAACTTGCTCTTAATTTTTATTTTGGCACTGTAACTTGCTTGTTCCATTTTAGGCATTCAACTCTATTTTTTATGTACCATTTAAATAAAATATATTAATTTTTTAATTTTTAAAATTTTTATATATGTTCTTCAACTAAATTTTACATTTTAAAAGTAGATGCTCGTATGTTCATTTTTTGCAAATAAAAAAAATTGACGGATGAATATTGATTTTTTAAAAAAAATAATTTCTTTTTGAAAATTTATTTGTATTTTTGCGTGAATAATAACCGTCAAAAGTGTGTCGATTTTCTTTCTTAAAAAAATCAATAATAACTCAATGAAATCTATCAAGTTTCGCATTTCTTTAATAGCATTATTAGCAGTGAATAAGATCTTTTTTGGCTTCTATTGAAGATGAGTTTTTTTACCCATATTGAGTTGAATGAAAAATAGAAAGCTAGTATTTGAGTCAAATCCAAATAGCTTGAATATGTAAAAAATACATGGTATTATTTAATTCAATTGATTGTTTAAGAAAGAAAAATGAGATAATTTCCTTGGTTATTTTTCAAGAAAACATATCGACAAACTCGAAAAATATTTTTTTAGAAAAATTTATCCTTTAATTTTTTTTAAAAGATATTTTTAAAAATAATGAACAAACGTCGATTATAAAATAAAAAGACTTTATCCGTCAATTTTTTTTAGAAGATATTTTTAAAAATAATGGATAAACGTCGATTATAAAATGAAAAGACAAAATAAAGAGTATAAATAAAAATAAAAAAATTATAAAATTAGTATTTGTATTTAAATGGTACACAAAAATTAGAATTGAAGGGTAAAATGAAATAAAGGTAAGATAGAGTGTCAAAATAAAAAATGAGGGCTAGTTAGAGGGGTTGTTTATTTATTTTTAATTAATTTTTGTGTCATGTCATGGCATGTGGAGCAACTCTCTCCATGTTGTTGATTCTTTGGAAAAAAGTGTCAAAATGGAATATATAAATTGGAGTTGAAGGGTTAAAATGGAATAAGGTTGAGTTGGAGTGCTAAAATGAAATTTAGGGCCAAGTTTGAGGGGCTAGATATGTGTTTGGCCTAATTACTTATTCTCCTTTTAAAGCATGTATATGTATATGTATTCCCGTGGGATGAGGCTTACCACTGAATGGGATTAGAGATGGGGGCTCGACCTAAGGGATCCTTAAGTAAAGTCTTTTTTCTCATAACTACGTGACAACGTAGGTATATGTTTATGCCTCTTTATAAGATGATTATGCAATCCTTCTGAAATGCCTGGGTCATAAGGAAGGTGGCCATCACACTAAAATAACCGGATTGTAAGGTGTGGTGTAGTCTACCTTTGGCAAGTAGTCTACTTTCATCCGATGAGAGCCTTTGATCGGGTGAATTCACGTACTAGCTCACATGGGTTTTGAGATATCGATTAAGCTCTCATCCTCGTATGTTGAAATATTATGAAATTCATGCATAATGGATTTCATGGCATATTGATATTATATTATTCTCAATATACTTCTTTCTGTATATGTGCCCTTGTCATCTAACATACATTGCAGGTTGATAAATTTATAAGCATTTACATGCCCACATACTTAGTATATTCAATTGTACTAACTCATACTCTTTGCTTACATGATCTAACCATGTAGGGACCAGAGACTATCTTCATCCACCTCTTGAAGTTTGCTTGGATTGTGAGAGTTGCTTATGGTGAGTCCTATCATGTAAGGATGATCCACCTTCTATCTACCTATTATGTTATTTTCACTTATGTCATTACTTTATGGGTAAGCCCAGGACGTGTCTTGGTCCCCATACCATTGCATGACTTAGAGACATTGTTGGATATCATGTGAACTCTATGTACGGGCTTGTATGTGTTATGCTACTTGGTTATGGAGACAGTGATTATGGCTATCTCTTTGATGTTGATGTATGACGATATGTTTATGATGAGACATGGAAATGTGAAAAATACTAAGTCCCTTCTATCCCCATAATGTGAGTCATACTTACCCACCCCTTAGTTCTTATGTGTTATATGCTATGTGAATCCATGCAAATTCCTATCCCTATGACATCCCCATAGCATGAGCCATACTCATCTATCCCTTAGAACTATGTGTTTATTATTTAATTATGCATTTCCAAATAGATGATGTGTGTATGGATGCTATGAGTCCCATTCACCATATCACACCTAGGCCCTAGGCCCTAGGCTCGGGTTATAACATTCATCCATCGAGCCCAAAACAAACACTACTTTTTAAAAGTTTCAACCATGAATTTTGTTGGTTTTCATGATTTCTCCTTAATTGCTTGAATTATTATTACTATTTGATTAATTTACTCAATTATATATGAATTCTATGATTTTCAATTGATTTACAAGGAATTTTAGTTACATATTGATTAGGGCTTATGAAATTGGTATGGTTTCCCATAGTTATAATTCAATTTGATTCCAATTACATGATTTTACATAATTTTCATTCTATTTTATGATTTTAGACTCAATTGACTATGAACCCATGTTTTGCCCTAATTTTCCTTTTCAAGCTATGATTCATGAATAAGACTCCAGGTATTCAAGTATGTACATGATCATGATTGTGAAAGGGTAACTTAAGACCCTATTTTTTATGCAATTTGACAAGATGGGGAGTATATGCACACTTTATGCAAGTTAAGTAGATGGGCTATTCTTATGAAATAAATTGATGTATATATATATGTGTGTGTGTGTGTGTGTGTGTGTTACATGTTATGTATTCTGTACGGTTTGACTTAGCACCAAATGAGGTTTAAGATGGGAGCTCAACCTAAGGGGTCCTTATATAATGTCTTAAGGTCTCATAACTACATGTCACTGTAGGTTTATAATGTTGAAGAGGCTTAGCTAGTGGATTCACATATAGCCTTATGTTATAACACCCACTTTATGGGGTATAATCTACCTTGGCAGGTAGGCTACTCTTTCTTTGGTGTGGAGGCAATATTGAGATTTCATGTAATAGTCTGCATGGTCTTATTGTCGGTTATGGTCCTATTTCCACATAAGTATGTATATTAGCTTATGTAATGTTTTATAATATTTCATTCTTATTTCTTTGATATGATTATGCATATTATGTACTATGGTATAGCATTCTCTTGTTGCATTGCATGCCTACATACTTAGTACATTTCAACTTACTAATGCATACTCTTTGCCTCCATGATATCACCATGTAGGGACGGGAGACGATACCACTACTCTTCACTATTCTAGCTACATTTGGGATTCTATTTCGAAGACCTTATGAGTCTTCATGCTTCACGATAAACCTTTGATTTCATGCTTATGTTGTTAGGTTAAGACGCTCTTTGTATTTTCTTATCTTGAGGGTGAGCTAGTGACATGTTTTAGTCCCTGCAAAGATGTAGGCAAGTAGAGGCATGTTTGGACAAAGTTAATGTAACTCCCCTTAAAGTGTAATTCTTGATTCCCTTGTTTAATTTGTTTTTAAATACTAGTTTTTCTCATGATTATACTTTATTTCCTTATGTATACATCTGCTAAGAGGATTGAATTGGGCATCTTTGGATTCCACATTTGTCGTATCACCATAATGTACACCATATTATTTAAATAGTAATTCTCAAAAAAAAATCTAAAATAATTTATGAAATTGTGTCGCAAGAATGCATATGGATTTCAAAATTGAAGTAATGATGTTGAAACAACCCCAAAAAGTGCTCGAAAATGTGCCTCGAAAGTGTCCGAAAATGTAATTTTCATATATCTCAAAATCCATGCATGATATCAAAACTCTGACTTCATATTCTTGTTCAAGTGTCAAATTGAGTGGGAGATGGGTCTAACCCTGATTTGAGAGCAACTGTAGCAATATTTGAAAATTGTAAAAGTGTGATTTCCAGTGTGCATCCGTGCCCCTGGCGTGACGCGCCAAGGGCGCGCTATAGTGTATTTTTGGCTGTTAGTTTCTATCTCGGTCCATGACTTTTGGGTCTTGGGCCTAAGTGTTCCCATGCGTGAAAATACCTATACTTAGCCATATTTTACCTTCATATCATACAAGACATTCCCCAATACTCACTGATGTGGTGCCAAAAGACAGCACATTTGATGCTTAAAACAAGGGATTTTATGAGTTCTTAATGCGACTTTTTATGGCTTTTATGTGTTTTAATGTTGTTCTTGCAGAAAAGAAAGGTTTGCATGATTTTGGGAGAAAATTGCATATTTTTGCTAAAGTGCAGGACATACGAGCCATCCTACAAGTCGTAGCTCAACCTACGAGTCATAGAGTGATCTCGTAGCAAGGAACTGTGAGCAAAATCAAGAATCTATTAAGTGGAGATCAGTCCAATGAGGCTACTCTACGAGTCATAGGTCTCACCATGACTCGTATAGGTAGGATCATAGCAAGAAATAGCGACCTAAACTTTTGGACCAAATTGAAGGCCTAGACTACAAGAGAGGCATACGAGTCATAGCCCAAGCAAAGACTCATAACAGTAGGTCATAGAAGTCAAGTCCAAAAAGCCAGAAGCTGACCACAAAACCCTGATTATGACTTGTAGGTCACCCAATGAGTTGTACCTGCGCGACATACCTACTGCCAGTTGTCTTTTCTATTTAATTTTTAGGGTTAAATTGTAAATAGTATAAATACTTAATGATAGGGTTTTAGAAACAGATCTGAGACATTGAATATTTGGTAGACCACCTTAAATATTCTCTCTTGAATATTCCGTTAAATTATAAATACTATAAATACTTTATGATAAGTTTTTTTTAGGGAGAGCTGAGACATTGAATATAGCATAAGACACTTTGAATATTCTTCCTTGAATATTTTTAGAGTTTTTCTAGGGTTTAGTGTAGATTCTCATTTTTAATTTGAAGACCCACTTTTGGGATTGCAAAACTCACATTGTACTCATTTTCCATTAATCTAAGCTTATGGTTTGCAACTTGTGGTGTTCTTGTTCTTCATTATTTTAGGTAAACTCTCAACTATGTCTTCTAACTTCATTGTTGTTGATTTTTCCTTAGCCATGAGTAGCTATGCACCCATAATTTGGGGTTGTGGGAACCATGAATAGTTGACTTGAAATAACCTAGACTTTGTACATTTCCTTGATTGGGGTTTTGTATGTATTATTTATTTCCCTTTATTTTGATTGATATTTGATGGTGGCCAACACCAAACCTTGCCTATTATCACGATCCTGACCAAGGTATTGACGAATAGGAAAAGGAAAGTAAATGATAGAATTCAATTGATGTGTTCTTGTCTAATCAACCAAACCTGACCAAGAGGAGGTTGACTGGGATAATGGGTAACAGTTAGTTGGCACACCATGGTTACCAACCAAGCGTCATGGTGAAATTCGACCTTTATCTCTATAAGAGGGCTGGAAGAACCTAAGTTACCATCCTACATGCAAATTCTCAATTAGAGTTATGTTGTCTAGGGTAATTGAGTCAACGAATCATGGGGAACACGATTCCCAAGTTGTCCCTAAATTTGAGTGTCTTCTCACATAATTAGCATAGTGTTTATTTTTACTTTTGTTCTTAAATCACAACCCCCCCATCTAGAGATTTTAACAATCAGTGCTTGAAATGATGGATAGTGAATCTACATAGTCAAGCCCTGTATTCCATATGGATTCGACCTTATCCTCCAGTTAGGTTTATTGCTAACTGCGACCACTTTGTTGTTGGAGCGTGATGAACATCAAATATTATACCACCATTGTCGTGGATTACAGCTAGGTTCTTGACTTGATTTCACTATTAGTTAGTTCAAGTATTAATTTCTAGACTCTCTTGTATTTTACTTTCATATTTTTTTGTTTGATTTTATTTGCAGGGTGTACTAGCTTGTATGCCCAACACAAGGAGCCAAGTCAATCCCTTAACTTTGATCAATTTGGAGATCCATCGACTCTTTAGGAGAATGGCTCAGGTGAATGAGCATATCGCGGTTGAGGAAGAAATGAAAATGAATGATGAGGAAGTGGGAAGAGAGGAGAATCCACCACCAAGGGATAACAGGCCACAACTTAGAGACTTCAACAAGAATGCTTATAGTTGGAATCAATATCGTTATAACCCTATGGCCATGGACATCACTGGTGCTATAGTGTTGCCTCCATTACTAGCAGATGCTAAGTTTTAGGTGTCAAGTGGATTAATTCAAATGCTCAAAAATCATTGTTTGTTCAAAAGGCTACCATCAGAGGTTCCCCACCATCATCTCCATAATGTCTTCTTTATTTGTAAAAGTGTCATGGGAACACAAACTCTTTCTCTTAATGCAGTTGGTTTATGAGTGTTCTCATTGTCACTAACTGGTAATGCAGCTGTTTGGTTTTCTGACCTTCCTCCAGGTACAATAACAATCTTGGCAGAGCTTCAGAGAGTGTTCCTAGAGAGATACTTTCCAAGATCAAAGAAGCTTAAGCTCAAAGATCAAATAAACAATTTTGAGCAATTTCCTAGTGATTCTATTAGTACTACATGGGAAAGATTCACTAAATGCTTGAGGATGGTACCTGATCATAAGATTGTAGATGAAGCTTTGGTTGATATTTTCTATCGAGTGCTAGACAAAAATAGTCAAGCTTACGCTGACACAATCATGGGAGCCATATTTCTTTACCAACCTTTTGTATTGACAGCCACAAGAATGGAACAAGTGGTTAAAACAAATAGAGCTTGGGGCCAAAGAGAGCAATGTGCAATGAAGACATCTTGTGTGGTCAACACCAACAATGAGCAAGCAAAGGTCAACGTAGAGATCATGGAACAAGTTGGTAAACTTCGCACGAGTATGGACTTGATCTTAAAGCAAAACCAAGCAAGTGTTCAAGTGGTAGCTCATTAAACTTCTAAGGCTTCTATGTATGAAGATCCATTCTTTGATGAAGATGCTTGCTTTATGAGTAACCAAGCAGCAAGTTTCTGGAATAACCCCCAAGGGTCCAATTCGAACAATTGGCAGAAAGGTTCTGGAAATCAAAGTTGGAACTACAACCATGATGGTGCTTATAGAGACAATTGAGGTAGTTATAATGAAAGAGGAAGAGTGTAGGATACCGAATGGGGTAGGAGAGATGGCTATAGGAATGGTCCTTATGAGCCGCCCCACATCCGTGATGTCATGCCAAATTCTTTAAGGCTTGAAGAGATGTTTGACAAGTTATTGAAAAGAGCTAACCACCAAGATGAGACCTTGAGGGGAATGAAATCAGACATTTCAAGCATAAACCAAAAAATAGAGTCTCACTCTGTGGAGATTAAACAATTAGAACAACAATTAGGGAAAGTTTCTTCACAATTAAACCAATGCCAAAAGGACAACTTATCAAGCAACATCATTCAAAATCCAAAGAATGATGGGCATTACATGGAGGTCATGACTAGGAGTAGTAAAAGCACCGTAGATCCCCTATGTTGGTGGTTAAGGATGAAGCTTATGAAAAGGGTATTTGTGGTGATGTTTTGGTTGAGGGAGAAGGTTCGAAGAGTGTTGGGATGGAAAGAAAAGAAGTGAAAAAGTAAGAAAAGGTTAAGACGATTCCAAAACCTTCTCCTCCTTTCCCTTAAATGCTTAAGAAAAAGGAAGAGGAGGGCAAATTTAAAAACTTTCTCTCAATGTTGAATCAACTATCTATCAACATTTCCCTTCTAGAAGCTTTGAAAGAGATTCCCGAGTATGCCAAGTACATGAAGGATTTGGTTTCCAAGAAGCGCACGTTGATCCAAAAGCTCCCGCAAGATGTCCAATAATATAGTGCCATTATGACCAAATGCCTTGCCCAAAAGCGAGAGGATCCCGGTGCATTCACTATTCCTTGCACCATTGGTGATGTGGAATTTGCAAGAGCATTGTGTGACTTAGGAACAAGTATCAATCTAATGCCTCTTGCCATGTTCATAAAGATTGGCTTTGGTACTCCTACTCCAACAAGAATATGCTTGCTCATGGCAGAGAAAGGGATACTATTTGATATGCTTGTAAAGGTTGATAAATTTATTTTTCTCGTGGACTTCATGATCCTCGACTGTGAGTTTGACTTTAAGGTGCACATTACATTGGAAAGATTATTTTTGGCCACCGAGAGAGCCTTGGTGGATATGGATTCGGGTCAACTTCGATTCAGGGTCAATGATGCAGAAGTGATGTTTGATATCCGCCTATCAATGAAACATCAAGATGAGTTAAAGAGTGAAGTTTGGGCCATTGAAGATTTTTTATGATGGATGATGACAAAGTCGAGCCACGACATTAAACAAGACATTTCTTGGGAGGCGACTCAAGTATCTTTAATGTCTTTGGATTGTTTTGATTTTATGTCCTTTGCTTAAATTAATAGGCAGAAGTTTGAGGCTTGTTTTGATGTGTAAGACACTGGATCATTTGTATTATTCTAGACATTGGTGTATTTTGAAGTGTGATTTGCAGGAACAGACCAAAAGCTAAAGAGTTGAAGAAACTTTCATGTAGAGCAGCCTCTACGAGCAGGCTTACGAGTCGTAGTGAATATTATGACTTATAGTCATGCCTCGTAAAGGGTTACAGTAAATACTTAATACTGGCACACACACTACAAGCCAACCTTATCATTCGTAGGGTCTCTTATGAGTCGTGAGTAGGGTTCACAATGCCCAGGTATGAATTCAAATTTTTCCAAGTGTTAGGGTCTAATACGAGACCATGACCTATGAGTCATAGGACCCCCTACAACTTGTAGTCAGGGTTTTGTAGCCCCACTACTAGATTTTTAAATTGTCAACCCAGTTTGATATAAAAGGGGGTCAAAATTTATTTTGACCCCTAAACCCTTATTTTGTGCCCTAATTTTTGAGAATTTCCCTAATTCCTTTTCCCCTTCACTATTCCGATCACCATCCCGACCATCATCACTTTTCGATGAGTATTTCCAGTAAGTACAGTAACCTACGATTTCGGCTACTCCTATTTATCTCATTTGCATCTAGTTGATCTTCATTTGCTCATTTGGTAAGTTTTCTTGGTTAAATTTAACACACTCATGGAATGATCTTTGAATACTGTTGAATAAATATGAATTTTAACACTATAGTGAGTATTCACCTGAAAAAAAATGATTGTATGAGCATGAGAATTAGGGTTTGGGTCTGTTAAACTCCCTAACTTGATTTTAAATGGTATGATTGCACTTGTTGGGTGGTCGAAATATTGGCATGATGTTCATCTAAGCTTATTGCATGATTTTTAGGGCGATCAATCTTCAAAATCATGTCAGAGTTAGAATTTGGGGATATTGGTGCGTGCAAAGTTAATCATACATAATACCCATGTTTAGCGTTGTTGTAAAATCTCTTAGAATCTCCATTGTAGTGTATTGATTATTGATGATTATGAGTGGGAGACTAGGTGCTCTTGGGTGTCGTGAAAGTAATTGAGGGTGTTTGTTTGATTGTGGGGTACTAGCTGATTGTCTTGATATAGTTCATATTGGGTTTAATTGTGTATTTAGAATGATGTGTTGCTTTAATATTACTTGTTTTTTCCATTTTAATGGATTGGGAAGGTTACAGGCACTACAGGTGCCTATAATTTTCTACTACGAGGCCTTCTTATGACTCGTAGGATGCCCTACAAGTCGTAGTAGCCCCTCATAGGAGACAACAGCCACTTGTGGTTCCTTAACACTTACCATACAAGACCTACCTACGACTCATAGTATCTATAATGAATCATAGTAAAGGACTCGTAGGACTTGCCTTACTTTAAATTGTATTTTCTTCCTTACTATAAGCCCAGACTATGACTCGTAGGTCATCATACGAGTCATACATGCAGCTCATTTAGTTTTGTAGGCACCTTCGCACTACGATGCTAATATATGACTCATAGGACATCTTACGAGTCATACCTATGCCTCGTACCTTTAAATCTATAGCTGATTTAGTGATATTCTTTTTGGTGTTTTATTTTCTTAGTTTTTGGTTCTTGTTTGTCTTTATTTTTCTTTATTTGCTTGTAATTGGACTATGTATAAATATAGTGCTCATCATGGATTTGCATTATAATTTTCAGGATCCATGACTTTGAAAAGTAGAAAAGAGGTTATAAAAGCATTGGGAAGATGATTATTGGATGATGCCTCCGAAACTGAATAATCTAAAGGGATATATGGAAGTCCATAGAGTCTGTATTGACCCTGAGGAAAATGTACCTCAAACTCGAGCCCGCACCGCACAGGCCCCAGTCGAGGTTGATAGTCCCTCCCAATTTGACAAGGAGGGTACTAATGATGGTTCAAGTAGTAGTTCGTCGCAGATGACTCCTACTCACACTAAGACTGAATCAGAGAAGGGGTCACATGCTCAGTAGATAGAAGCAGAATCACAGCCTCCGGCTGACCCAAGATGGGGCATCCCCAGAATAAAAGCTATCTATGATAAGGTGTTGGAGCCGAAAGGGCAGGGAAAGCCTGTTCAACAGTTCCACAAAGAGTCGAGATTAAATGACTCTGGGTTAGATAGGGTACCAAGTTTGGATACAGAGATCGATAGACTCGGACTGTGGTAAACTTCACCGCGATTGGGCAAGCATGCCCCTTATTTGGTCTGGGAGTTCTATGCATCTTATTATGCCACTCTTCTCCGAGGCCTGCCCAAGAACAAGAAGACTATTGATCAGCCTAGATTACAAGAGGTTTTGGTCAAGGGGTGGAGAGTTGACATTTCTGAGGAGACTATTCAATAGGTTCAGCTAAGGCCCAACTATAGAGTGCCTCGTTCTATTGCAGAGTATGATAGTAAAATTTCAAAGATGAGGAAAGCGGTGAACAAAGATGATGTTGGGGTCAATACTGAGCTACTTTAGTGGATAGCCAGCTAGATATGTGAGAAGGGTTTTAAGCCTACATGGGTTACAAAACACGCTGATCAGATCGTGAAAGCCCACCTCTCCTTTCAGGCCAAGTTTTAGTGGTCTGTTATCATTGGCGTATCAGGCTAACTTTTACATATAATGTGATAACCTTTGAGCGAGCAGTACTATTATCCAGCATCTTCGCTGGCTATGAGATTGATTGGGTCTAAGTCATGGCTGAGCAGATACACGAGTCCGTTATAAGGATGAACACCTCACTGTTGTTCCCTATTTTGATTCACCATTTGAGAAGTAAGGTAGGTGTTTATGTCGACCCCCACCATGACCCGCATGTAGAGGCCATGCACACTATGGATCCTAACCTGATCAAGGCTAATGAGAACTCAGTGGCCCTACAGAGAGAAGTTTTTCCTCCCATTCCAGAGCCATTCTCGATTGAGCCACATATGTAGGGGCAGACACAAGTCACCACCAGTGCTACTTCAGCTACTTTAGAGCAGCCTCCATCTATTGAGACCAAGGCGATGCTATCCTCCAGCATACCTACACTAGCACCTTGTACGGCACAGGTTGATTCTGCAGATTTGTCTTTTATATCTGCTCTTGCTTTTGAGGCATTGGTGCATAGGGTAGAGATGGTGGAGTTCCAATTACAGTGGTTGGCTAGCTAGATCAAACCATGGGTTTGTCAGACAATCCAAGACTCAGAGGAGAGGACAAGGCATACACTTGTGAGTTTATAGATGAAAGAATCAGAGCAGTGGATGCCAGAGTAGATGCCTTTAAGAAGAGGGTCCAGAAGAGGCTTGAGGATGCCAGGCCCACTGACATGATTATTGTGATAGAGGAGTTGGCCAAGTTTAAGGCCAATTTGTTAAGATGTTAGCAGCTCCTATAGCAGTCCCGGAGATGGCATCGGTGGATGACAATTTATTCGACCTATTTGATGACCACCCACATGCCTGTGGGAAAAGGCCCCTCAAGAGTGAGGACCCAGCGATGAGCAGAAAGAGGCTTAGGACCAATGATGAGGTTACAGCATTGTAGGAGCAGATGCCGAAGGTGGTGGTGCAGAAGTCCATAGATCTAGTAGCATTGAGTAAGGACCGGGAGCAACGGATAGCACAGGGAGAGAGTAGCTCGCAGGAAACTGCAGCCCATACCACAGAGGAGGTGACCGAGGCCTAGGATCCCCAAGACTAGACAGATGCTGGTGCTTGAGTACCATATGTTTGATATTTTGACCCCCGTCCTTTTATCCTACTTATGGAGACTTTGTCCTTTGTGTTAGACAATATTTTCCTTATATCAATTTTTGGATACTTTTAAATATTTTCCTTATCCTACGCCATGTGTGTTGTGAGCTTATTTTGCCATATTCATGTATTATATATAGACTCAGAACTTGCCTTATTACTCTAAGAATGGACTGGTGAATTTGTTCGATTAGGAAATGATCTTAGGCCATTGTTCTTTTAATGAAGTCCACTTTTGCCTAAATGACCTACCGAATGTGATAGTTGATCCCTTGTTCCAATTGTTTGAGCTTCTCATGTACCTATTCTTTCTAGACACCTAACTAACTTAGCCTTATTTTATGAAATACCTTGATATTTGCCCTGGTCTATCCTTGAACATATGAACCTTGATTGAGGCTAAAAGTCTAAGTTGAGGGTGGCTACAAATAGTGGCCCTGGTTTTGGGAATAGATATTGTGCACTTCACATCAGGCTAAAAGCCTAAGTTGAGGATGGTTTATTGTGCTAAAGTAATGAAAATGAGATGGTTAGTTGGGAAAGAAAGAAAGAAATGAAAAATTCATGTGTCGAGTGAGAAAAAGAAGAGAAAAGTTGCCTTGGATTAAAGAGAATAACAAAAATGAGTTCATAAATAAGGCACAGATGAAAAAGAGAAAGAAAGCACCCGGGAAAAGCTTAAAAAGGAAGAATAATGGCGGATTTAGTGAATATGGTTGAGTTCTGGAGGTAAGAGTGTTGATCAACATGGTTCTAGGATAACTTTTAGTCACTACTTGCCAAAAATGTCATACCAAATCCCCATGAGCCTATGTTACAAGCTATTAAGTTCTAAAGTGATCTGGATCCACTTTGTCATCAGTCCAGAGTGAGTATAAAGGTAAGCCTATGGTGTCAGACATTTTGCATGAATTTCATTTGTGAGAGTGAGAATGCTTCCATAGTCCCTGAATTTCAAATGCACTTTGAGTGAAAAAGAGGGACATCTTTTCAGTGAGGGCATTTGCACTGCATGATTAGCATATGACTAGTCCAGTGATTGTGGATTGTTAATACTCCTTCACTTGTCATAGTTGGATTGCCGGAGTTTTATTTTGCTTAGTAGCTTTGCAATCAGGCTTTAAAAATGAGAGTGGGGTACCTGGATTTAAGATGTCACGACCAAAGCCTAGGGCCTAGATGTGATCGGTGAATAGGAACCCAAAGAAACCACAAACAAGCCTCATAGTATATCATCACACATCTTTGGTTATGGAAGCAAGATAATTTATCATATGAAACATAAACAAGGTAAAATTGGGACTATGGGAAAGGGACTTATATTTAAATAGCTTGAATATCATAAGTGAGTCAAAGCTCAAGTATAATACATACCTTGTCCAACAACACCTCTAACATAGAACTTAGCGGGGGCCAAGACAAGCAACCGGGTTCACCCTCGTAGTCAAAGTATACCAAAAAGGAAAGACAGTCTTTATTATATAGAATAAGAACATAGATATTGCCTTGGGACATAAGGACTCACCAACTAGCTTGAATGGATGCCACTAGCCACATGGAGGAGGATGATGACCAAATAGAGTATCGGTTCCTACATGGTAACATCATGTAGGCATAGAGTATGCATTAGTACATTTGAATGTTCTAAGTATGTAAGATGTAATGTAATAAGAGATAGGCAACATAATCAAAATGCATAAATTTAGACCATGGATAGCATAGTAATGATATAACATGTATGAATGATGCTTGAAGTAAAATCATTCTTATATAAATCATAAAATGTAAGTAGAAAGAGACCATCCTTTGGCTAATGGTAGGTGATTGAAGTATCAACCCCTCAATTTTATTATTAACATAAACCACCCATCTCTAAGGCGATTTAGGTATCAATCCCACAATTTGGTTATTAACATACACCACCTATCTCTAAGGCGATTTAGGTTTCAACCCCATAATTTGGTTAATGAGGTATCAACCCCTCAATTTGGTTAATGAGGTATTAATCCCTCAATTTGATTAATGAGGTATCAACCCCTCAATTTGGTTAGTGAGGTATCAACCCCTCAATTTGGTTATTGAGGTATCAAGCCCTTTTATCATAGTGGTCAAGGCATGGTACCCCCTCATCAAGACATGGTC
>DF361368.1:33299-47495 GCA_000787875.1 Solanum virginianum | reverse complement strand
AGTGACTTAGAATTGGTACCTTAGGCTTGAGTGAATTGGAAAAGATAAGGATACTGCTTTTGCATGTCCGCTTCGACCTCCCAAGTAGCACATTCGATTTGTTTGTTCCTCTAAAGGACCTTAACGGATGCCAGCTCCTTGTTCCTTAATCTCTTCACTTGCCTATCCACAATCTGAACTGAAACCTCCTTATAAGTCAAGTTATCCTTAAAAACATCCACAATATCAAGAGGCACAATAGCATTAGGATTACTAATACATTTCCTAAACATAGGGACATGGAACACCAGATGAACCAAATTTATTTCACTAGGCAACTTCAACTCATAAGCAACCTTGCCAACCCTCTTCAAGACCTCATAAGGGCCAACATATCTTGGAGTTAACTTCCCCTTTTTACCAAAATGGACCACACCTTTCATTGGAGAAACTTTTAAATAAATCCAATCAATGACGTTGAATTCAAGGTCTCTTTTTCTCACATTGGCATAGGATTTTTGATGACTTTAGGCTATCTTCAATATCTCCCTAATCATCCTAACCTTCTCAAGAGCCTCATAACCAGATCTGGTCCAAATAAAGCCACCTTTTTAACCTCAAACCACCCAACCGGTGATCTGCAACGTCTCTCATAAAGAGCCTCAAAAGGAGTCATACCAATCCTAGTGTGATAGCTATTGTTGTAGGCAAACTCAATCAAAGGAAGATGGTCATCCCAACTACCCCTCAACTCCAATACACATGCCCTAAGCATATTTTCAAGGGTTTGAATTGTCCTTTTGGCTTGGCCATTTGTTTGAGGGTGAAAGGCCATACTAAGGTGAATTTTTGTACCAAGACCCCTTTGAACAGACCTCCGAAAGTGTAAAGTGAATTATGAACCACAATCAAATATGATGGACAAAAGAACCCCATGTAACCTCACTAACTCAGGGATGTACAACCTTGCATACTCTTCAGCCCTATATGTGGTTTTAATCGGCAAAAAGTGAGCCAATTTCGTCATCCTATTACCCACTACCCAAAAGGAATCAAATCCTTTTCTAGTCTTGGGCAACTCAACCACAAAATCCATATTAATTACCTCCTACTTCCAAGTAGGAATCTCTATGTCTTGGGTTAGGCCACCCGACCTTTGATGTTTAGCTTTGACTTGTTGACAACTATGGCAATCAGAAACGAACTTGGCAATGTCCCTCTTCATGCCTCCCCACCAATATATATCTCTCAAGTCTCTATACATTTTTGTGGAACCAGGGTGGATAGAATAAGAAGAATTGTGGGCCTCATCTGGAATTTTCTCCCTTAAATCATCAACATAAGGTACACACAACCTATCTTTGTACCTAAGGGCACCATCTCCCCCTTGGGAGAAAACCTCTACTTTGCCCTCTTTCACCAAGGCCTTCAATTCAAGCAAGGAAGAGTCAAGATCTTGCTTTGCTATCACCTCATCAACCAAAGAAGACCTAGACCCATCAATAACTATAACACCATTATCACAAACCTCTTCCAACCTAACCCCTAATCTAGCTAATTGATTCACCTCTCTAGCCATCTCCTTCTCACCACCATCAACATGGGCTAAGCTAACCATATACACCCTACTCAAAGCATCCGCCACCACATTTTCTTTACCCGGATTATAATGCACATTCATGTCGTAGTCATTAAGAAGTTCTAACCATTTCATTTGCCTCAAGTTGAGGTATTTTTGAGTGAAGACATATTGGAGTCTCGTATAATCAGTGAACACATCAACATGTACCCATACAAGTAGTGACGACAAATCATTAATGTAAACATAATGACGGCTAACTCTAGATCATAGGTAAGGTAGTTCTTTTCATGTACCTTGAGTTGTATAGAAGCATAAGCTATGGCCTTACCATTTTGCATCAACACACAACCCAAACCAACCCGGGAAGCATCATAATACACCACAAATCGCTCAAGCCCATCCGGTAGTGACAATACAGGAACGGACACAAGCTTGTCTTTCAATGTTTGGAAGCTCCTCTCACATTCATTGCTCCACACAAACTTAAAAATCTTTTGAGTCAATTTTGTCATAGGGAAAGTAATGGAGGAGAACCCATTCACAAACCTTCTATAATAACCCGCTAGGCCCAAAACGTTCCTAATATCTGGCGAGGTCAATGGTCTAGGCCAATTTCTAATCATATCAGTTTTCTTAGGATCCACTTTTATACCACCCCCCAACACCATATGATCCAAGAATGCAACCTCCTTCAACCAAAATTCACACTTGCCATATTTGGCATACAATCTCTCCTCCCTCAATCTTTGCAACACAACTGTCAAATGCCCCATATGCTTCTCCTACCATATGAATAGATCAACATATCATCAATGAAGACACAATAAAGGAATCAAGATAGGTTTGAAGACCCTATTCATTAGGTCCATGAAGATGGCTGGTGCATTGGTCAACCCAAATGATATTATAACAAACTCATAATGCCTATATCTAGTCTGGAAGGTTGTCTTGGGAATATCACCCTCCCTCACCCTCACTTGATGATACCTGGATCGAAGATCAATCTTAGAGAAGACTCATAATGCTTATAGTCTAGTCTGGAAGGTTGTCTTGGGAATATCACCCTCCCTCACCCTCACTTGATGATACCTGGATCGAAAGATCAATCTTAGAGAAGAAGCTAGCCCTTTGCAATTGGTCAAACAAGTCATCAATTCTTGGAAGAGGATATCTATTCTTTATGGTGACCCTATTGAGTTATCGGTAGTTAATGCGCATTCTAAGTAACCCATCCTTCTTTTTCACAAACAACACCGGAGCATCCCAAGGTGATTGACTAGGTCTAATTAATCCCCTTTTTCAACAAATCTTTCAATTGCTCTTTTAACTCTTTTAATTTTGTCGGGGCCATACGGTAAGGGGGAATGAAGATAGGTTGAGTGTCTGGAAGGAGGTCTTTGCCAAAATCTATCTCTCTTTTGGGAGGGACACCGAGAAGGTTATTTTGGAAGACATCAAGAAACTCGTTTACAATCGGAATTGACTCTATGGAAGGGACTTTGGACTTCACATCTTTAACCCTCACAAGATGATACAGACACTCCTTAGAGATCAACTTATGGGTTTTATTGTATGAAATGAATCTACCTTTGATCATCTCATCTTGTCTTTCCCACTCATGGATGGGTTCATTTGGAAATTGAAACTTGACCCTATGGGTTCTACAATCAATAGATTCGTAGTAGGGATGCAACCAATCCATCCCATAAAGAAAGTTCTAATCAAAACACAATTGCGACAACACATAAGAGCTTATCGTTGTGGACTATAAAAGCAACAGAGCAGCATGTTTATATCATTACCAATCCATCCCATAAATGACATCAAAATCTACCATGTCTAATTCAACAAGATCACAAGGCAACAACTTATGCAAAATGTAAATAGGACAACTTCTATACACTTTCCTAGCAATAATGGAGGCACCAATAGCAACCATGTCTAATTCAACAAGATCACAAGGCAACAACATATGCAAAATACAAATAGGACAACTCCTATAAACTTTCCTAGTAACAATAGAGGCACCAATAGGAGTAGACACTTCATATGACTCATGTAACAACTCAGGGTCAACATGGAACTTTTTGGCAACAAAAGGGGTAACAGAGGAAAGAGTGGCACCCAGATCAATCATCAAAGTCAAAGATTTTCAACATATCAGTAACAACATCAGGAATCTCACAAACCCCTTGCCTCTCATGTAGAGCATAAAGTCGGTTGTGCCTTCGGGAACCTCCTTAAGGACCTTCTTGTACCCCCACCCTTGCCACAATTTCTTGGACAATCTGCCTTCTTGTGACCAAGCTCCCCACATTCATAGCATGCATTAGAATCCTTCAAACATGGGTGTCAATGACTTCTTCCATATCTAGGACACGCATCATTAGGAGCCACATGACCAACACCTTGAGGCTTAGGGAAGTCATTGGGAACCCCATATTAGTAGCATGAGTAGGCCCTTGGACTTGTAGAAATATAGCACCCTTTTGGAAATTACCCTCAAATCGGGCCCTCCTGGCCTCAAGCCCCCTTCTCTTCCTCAAATTTGCTTCCTCTATTTGCTCGGCCTTTGTCATCAATTGAGACAAGTCCATATCACTAATTAGCATGGCAGACCTACATTCTTCATTTACCAAGTTGGAGACCCTCATCACGAACTTATTCATCCTAGATCTACGATCAGCCACCAAATGAGGAGCATACATTGAAAGTTGATTAAACTTGAGAGCATACTCCCTCACACTCATAGAACCTTATTTCAAGTTCATGAACCCTACCATCTTAGCAATCCTAAGCTCGAGAGGAAAAACTGATTAAGGAAACCCAATTTGAACTCCTCCCAAAGCACCACATTACCAATCCCCTTCTCACCTTTCTATTGGTCATACCATATTTGAGCTACACCTTTGAGTTGGTACGTCGCCAACTCTGCCTTTTTATTTCGCCTAATACCCATGATATTCAAGATCTTATAGACCTCATCAATGAACTTTTGTGGTTCTTCATCCACCTTTGACCCATAGAACACTGGAGGATTCATCCTTATGAAGCCTCTTATACTAGCTCCCGGGGTAGTACCATGAGGGGCTTGGGCCCCTTGATTGACTTGGTTGGCCATAACTTGGGCAAGCATAGTGAGAGCATCCTGAAGCTCAATATTGTTAGGTTGCTTCTCGGGAGTTTGTGCCCTTCGTCCTCTAGTGTTTGGTATGCTCTAGCATAGGAAAGAACAATTATTAGGGGAAAACTTACCACAACTCTATAGCACAACTTAGAACATGAAGAAGGGAAATATTTCCTAAAATATTTCATAGCCTCATATTCAAAGTCATGGCGCACTTCACAACCATGAATAGGACTCTAATTGACGTGGTGTATTGGATTTCGAGAATCTATCAACCTGGCTCTGATACCAAGTTTTTCATGACCCAAGCCTAGGGCCTAGACATGACATTGACGTGGTGTATTGGATTTCGAGAATCTATCAACCTGGCTCTGATACCAAGTTTTTCATGACCCAAGCCTAGGGCCTAGACATGACACGGCGTAAGGGGAATCCGAAGGGACCCCAATCAAGCCTCTTAGAAGATCATTACACATCCTTGGTCATGGAAGCAATAAAATAAGCATCAAGAGGTAATAAAGTGGGGCAACCGGGGCTAAGGGAAAACACTTTCACATTATAGACATCAAGATCAATAGAGTCAAGGCTCTTAGTATAGATACATAACATGTTCAACAAATATCTATAATATATAGATAAGAGCGGGGGCCAAGATAAAGCAACCGGGCTCACCCTCAAAGTCAAAATAGAACATAAGGAAGAATATCTCAATATTTAATAAGAGCAACATAGACCAAGGTCCTCGAAGTGGATGACTCACCAACTAGCTTGAGTAGTATTGAACTAACCATGTGGAGGAGGATGATCAACTTGGGCGCCGGTTCCTACATGGCGATATCATGTAGGCAAGAGTATGCATTAGTACATTTGAATGTGAAGTATGCAGGATGCAATGTAACAAGAATTAAGCATCATAGTCAAAATGCGTAACAATAGGCAATAGACATAATACAACAATATAGCATGTATGATCAATGCACAAGTAAAACATGTTTAAGTAACTCATGTTCATATAGGATATCATATGTGTAGAAGAGACCAAGCTAGCTTTTCAAGGTACAAACCCGTCAATGCTTAAGTAAAATATGCTTGTAACTCATGCTCATATAGGATATCATATGTGTAGAAGAGACCAAGCTAGCTTTTCAAGGTACAAACCCTTTGGTGGTTGATGATGCCGTTACCCCATCACCCTGGCGTGTAGTACAAACCCCTCACATGGTTGATGATAATCACACCTTATCACTATGGTGGCGAAGTACAAACCCCTGACATTGTTGATTAGTACAAATTCCCACTTTGGTTTCCCAGGCTCTTGTCCCCCCTCCCCCTGATTGGGTATGGTCTAATGCAATACTTGATATAGAGTATATTATATACATAAGCTCATTTCATCATCATATATTAATTTATATCATATCTCATGCTTTGTACCTTCAACTCCTCAAGATACCACATCCGGACATTTTATCAAACACTTAGAGGGTGTGTAATACTAGTATAAAATCATGAAATATAGAGATGCAATCATGCCAGAAAATCTATTGTAAAACCATTAATGAACACCTTGCAACATCTTCAAGGATTTTTATACATTAAAACCTGTCATCAAATCTTACAATAGATCAAAGCTTTATAGCTCAAAACATAGGAAAATAGTCACAACTTTATATAGCTTTAATATAGTGTGCAGTGAATTTTATAATGAGCAAGACCCATTTGTAAATCAACATTAAATCATGAAATTTGAGAAAAAAAGGCTTTGGTATCATAGGTGAAAGGAACCCATGAAAGAAAGCCATATACCTTAGCTTGAGATGATGTTGGTGAAGATTAGAGATGGAGACTTGAAGCTTGAAGAAGAAGCTTGAAGAAGAATCTTGAAGGAGAACCTTAGCTTTGGATGAGGGTTTGGGACTTGAATATGAGAGTGAAAATATGGCTAAGTGTTTTAGTGAGTATAGGGGAATGTTTAGAATGATATGATGGTGAAATAAGGCTAAGTATAGGTAAAAACACGGTTGGGAACACTTAGGCCCAAGACCCCAAAGCCTTTGACTAAGGTACAAATCACTGGCAACAAAATACATAGGTCTACAATACGGACCTATCCTGAGGCCAAATTAACTCATGTCTGCGATAGCTGCGCATCGCGGTGCTGTCGCTGATCGTCTCTGGAAATTGAAATTTTGGAAATTTGAAATTGTGATTTAATTGCTCTAAAATAGGGGTTAGACCCTTCTCCCCCTATTTTTGACCCCCCGAAAAAGAATATGAAATCTGATTTGCAATATAGCACATGAATTTTAAAATATATGGAATTTGAAATTTCGAGCATTTTGAGACACATTTTCGGGCACTTTTTGAGGTCATTTTAAGACCTATCAACACTATCAGATACTAGAATATCTGCCTAAACTGCCTGACCCTGATAGCCTTGCCTCTGAATCTCTTTGTCTCATAGCTAGTGTCCACTAAAATGCCATGTCGATGG
The DNA here is from genome assembly GCA_000787875.1 of Solanum virginianum. Taxonomy (NCBI): domain Eukaryota; kingdom Viridiplantae; phylum Streptophyta; class Magnoliopsida; order Solanales; family Solanaceae; genus Solanum; species Solanum virginianum. Next base: position 40,313 of record DF361368.1, on the reverse strand, counting down.
AACCTGTTCTAGCCACCCTGTCTATCCTGCCTGATACGCGCTATCATACAGGCGTGATCCACAACAATTTGGAAAGTACCTCAAGCCAACCCAAGGAAGCCATAGCCTCCAGAAAATACCCTGCCAAGCCCTTGGCAAACCTTTAGATCCTTTAAAACTTAGTAGGAAAGCTAGACAAGGCATATCTAGATAAAACATGAAATCTAGCCTCATAGCCAGAATCAGACATATATCCTTGTTGTAACCTATCGAACTTATCTTGACGGCTGTCTAGGAGACTATAGGACATGAATCTCTCCAAAAATATCTCAGTGTGTTGTCCCTAGGTCATATCTGGAGATCCAATAGATCGATGAGCTACTACTGACCTCCACCACTTCTTGGGAAGGTCGGTGAACTAATACAAAGTGTAGGCAACTCCATGTGACTCAAGAATAGCCAGATTACATAACATGTCCTGGCACTCTGATAGAAAATCACAAGCTCTTCTCCAAGAGTACCATCAAATTATGGATAAGCCAACCATACAAACCTCTCAAAACTCTTTTATCCGGTGAAGACATGGCTGGACTGGTAGATGATGGTGGCACCACAAATAAGGGAGGTGCAAGAGATAGAGCAATATCCAAACTCTGAATTTGAGTACCCGAACTCGATCTAAATGCCTAAAGTAGAGTAACAACAAATGCAGGAGGGTTTCCTAGAGCTGAAAAAAGAGCTACATGAATCATAGCTGGTTCTGGTAGCACTAGAAGGACCAACAAGTGTGGTAGAAACTAATATCTCTACAGTAGTTGGGGCTAGAGAAGCTCCATCCAATCTAGCTAATAATCTCATCAACAATGCTTGAACTAAGGGTGAAGTATCTGGAGTGAGGGCGATGGAATAGGATCCATAGGCTCCTCTGGCTCATGAATAGGCTTTGGAGAAGCCAATCTAGTCTGCCCTCGAAGTGAAGCTTCCCCTCCAACATGTCCTCTGCTCCTAGTCCTATCCAAACTCTACCTACACCTCGGATGGGAGCCACATAAGCTGCCTCAGGCTCTCTCACTAATTGATGAGATCTGGTAGTCAGTATCTGTGCAAAAGGAGTAGATTAGACACTTCTAAAATAGGTAATACAATAGAACACATGAATAGAAGCAAGATGTGAAAACTTTTCCTAAACAAGTATTCTGTAGCTTCCTGAAAATGGGTATGGACATCTACACACTGATCCGCGAGACTCTACTAGATACCCTACTCTTGACTCACAAGCCCAATGAACCTAGGGCTTTGATACCAAACTTGTCATGACCCAGAACAGATCGCAACTATAGAAAGATAAGTAAAATGGAAACAACTCATAAGATATAAGAAATCTCCTAAAATTCAGAGTCATGAGTACAAGAGCATCTAAAGTATTACTGAGGAGTAACTACAACTGTCTCAAAGTAGATACAATACTATCTCATAGTATCTGATACATAGTTTGAGAGATAAGGAAATAAGAAGAGTTATAAAGATCCATAGTGACCCGAAGTCTGATGCCTCACTGGAAAGATTTGGACAGAAGTACAAAAGTCCAACTAAGAATGAATCAGCTACCCTGTACGACTCCATATGCTCGATCCAAAGGAAGGAAATCAAGTAAGGGTGAGTAAATCAAAATGTGCCCAGTAGGTTCAACCAACTAGGTAAGAGAAATCAAATAAGTATGTATCAATAAAGAATCCTATCACATGCACCAAAATGGTTAGTACACAATAAAATAAAATAAAAAATTATCGCAATTATAGATAGTAAACCAATCCAATGATGTAATGCATTGCAATGCATGAATACAATGGCATTACGAGCCATGTACGAGGTGATATCATAATCGTTGCAAGGTCGAAGTATAGATCTAGCAAGCTGAAGCTACAAGATAGAACATTGGGGTGTCGCAGGACATGTACAATATATACATAATAAGGCATCATAAGCCACAATTAGAAGTATCTCGAGGCATCACAAGGCATCATCGTTGTGTCAATATTCATCATAATATCTCAAAATGATGTAAATGTGGTAATAAATATGCATAACAATGGATCTAATAATGTATTAAATGTGTGCATACCAATACGATCAGTCGTATATAACATGTGTGCATATCAATGCATCCCAACAAAAATAAGATTCTTGTCTACAAATGTACCCAGTCCAATATAAGATATAGGCATAACAATGCAATAATAGAGCATAAGATCTATGCATATCAATGATACTAATCATTACAAGATGGTGCATACCAATACAATAAGTCGATATAAGATAGATGCATCTATCAATGCAACAATGAAGTATTAACATTATATTGATATATTATGTTTCATCTCATCACTAATCGCAGATATCTATATATCATTGAAACAAGCTTCACGAGTACCCCGAATGGGCTCATAACCCTTACACTAATCATAGTCATTATCAATTAGACACAACATTGACCAAAAACTATTTCAATATCTCAAATTATTATAACAATATCCCAATTATCCCAAAATACCAGATTCCATCTTAATTAATCAATAGGATCACCATTTTGTAAATATTCGGCATAATCAACCTCATATTCCTATCAAATTCAATCATATCATTATATTAGATCACAATACAATCTGCATCTCACAATTATCACATATGCATGCTCAATAGCTCAAATTTAGTCCCAAAAGGTTTAATCCTGAAACCACACTCGGATAAGTTTTCAACTAACTCAAGCCTCTAAATGATCCATGGATCGATCAACCACTGTCAAGAATGGATAATATGCATCGACAAGTGCATTTTGATACCCATATTGGCATATTTTAGGCTTAGGGTCAAAATTGTCTAAATTAGTGCTAAAATTTGAAAGTGTCAAATCTGAAAATTGACTTCAAAATCAGATTCTACAAAAAAATGGTGTTTGTGGGTGAACATTCCACTAAAAGTTGAGTTCAAATCGATGGAGAAATCTCCATTTAAAGTTTCAAAATCACAAACATAAAATCCCCAATTTGGACATTTAAAATCATGAAATTCAACAAAATGAAGAAAAAACCATGAAAATTAATCAAAACGATGTTAGAAACACTTACCCAAAAGATTTCTTTGAAAACTCTCATCAACAATCGTCCCCCAAAGCTTGAAATATTGAAAATGGAGTGAAAATAAGGGGTTTTACAACTCTAAAAATGACACAACAAAAATGTACTCCGTGAAGGCAGAATCTTGTCTATGATCGCAGAGCACAAAAGTGCTTATACCTCCGTGAAGGCGAAGTACAATTCGGGTTGCACCAGATACCCCTCACACTTGCCAATGCCAAGACTCAAAATAGACCCTCGAAACTCATCTAGACTCAATGGAATCATCAAAATTTGATTCCGAGGTCTCCACAACACATTTACCAATACAAGCCAATAAAACTAGTTTCAAACTCAAAGTACAAAAAATACCCTCGAAAACTCCAAAAATTATGATGAGACTATTTTAGTGTTCGTTTCACAATCCAGTACTATTGAAACTATTGAAATTTTGATCCAAGCTTTTGAACTCCGAATGTTGACCAAATCAAATTTTGGTTTCGAAAATGATTAAAATTATAACTTTGGGCCTAAAAATTTCATTTTAACTCCAAATTTAGTTCTGCAACTTCCTATAGTTTAATTTTGACATTCTGGAGCTAATAAAATTGATGGATCCCATATCTAACCTCTAAAACTCAAAATGACACATAAACTAACGTTTTCAACAACTTAAGCTATCAAAAAGACCAAAACTCATATTTTCAACTTTTAAAACTCAGGATTTTAGTTCAAACCGTTCAAATAGTTTAAAGTAGGCCTAAAGGAACTTAGGAATGGGTAAAATAGTAATTTTCACTGATAAAGCTAAATATGACCAACTAGGTCATTACACTATGTATATACATGGCATAACAGGAACTACTATAAATGTGCTACATGAAAAGACTGTAAAGCGAGGAAACAAATTGAGAACCTTTTATCGGTGCCCTATTCTAGTGAATATATTCATCCTCCGCTAACAAACCATAGGTCTCACACTAGATACAATGTTAGTTCCAAGTACCAACTTCCGAGAGGCATAAGTATAGTGCCCAAACCCTTAAATTTGAATTCATCAGCATCATTGTCGCCCAAGAGCTCTAAACATTCAAAGATTATTGTTTCTCTAATTATTCCAACTATGCCTATACTTGAAATCGAGAGTACATCCCCAAAAAAAAATGAGATGATGGTTGTGGTAACAGAGACAAATGGTGATGAAGGAGAGGCCCAGGAGAACATTGTTTAGATTCCTAACTAATTTGTGAGTGAGGATATTCTCATGGACTTTGAAAAACTCATAGAGTTACTGCTTTTATCTAATGGGGATAAAAAAGGAAAAGGGATTAGATTATTCCCCTCTCCACCAATTCTTTATATATGTAGCTTTTGTCTTCTAGTCATATTTCTGTTTTAGTTTTTTATTATTCTTTTTTTCTTCTTAAATGTGGCAATCTAATATGGTCCTTGCTATATGATATTGTTCCATTTTCTCAAATAATTCTCTCTTTAAGAAAAATCATTTGACTTAGTTTATAGATTGAAATTAAAGATTAAAGTTGCCAATTATATTTAATCATCCTTAATATTAAAGAAGTACTATTTTTTTTTAAGAGATTAGTATACAAAACACACCTAAATTATATCACCTTTTTGAGTTTCACACCTAAAGTATTGAAAGTTTGAGAAACACACCTAAAGTATCACTTATTAGTTTGAGAAATACACTTCTATCTTTTATTCCACTCTCACTATAGTATGTGTGCTACACTCTCTCTTTTATTTTAAAAAAATATCACATCACACCCTACATGGACAAAACATTCCACCTTGGCAAAAGATAAATAAATTATAGTATTAGTTAAAATTAAATATTAAAATATTATTATTTCAAAAAACTTATAAAATAAAATAAAAATACTTTTCTGACCCTACCCACCAATTCCTCTCACTGTACCCGCCCCCTTGCCCCCAAAGAAAAATTGTAATTTTTTTAAAAATATTCTTATTTGATCTCCCTCTTAAAGTAATAATCTAGATATTATTTTAATTGTTTTTTAAAAAAATAATTCTACGTTATAAATTTTTTAAAAAAATTCTTATTTCATCTCCCTCTTAAAACAATAATCCAGATATTATTTTAATTATTTTTAGAAAAAATAATTCTACGCTACTCACTTAATCCTCCGCTTTTATTTTTTTATTATTTTTAGAAAATTATTTTTTATTTGTCGCAAGATTTTTTAAATAATTTTTTTATTTCTGTTATACTTGATAAACATGTAGAAAAAAATATTTTTCTAAAATATGCGTACATATCTATATAAAAAAATATAAAAAAGATAAAAATAAATTAGGAGCGGAGGATTAGATGCAAGTTGGATATAATTTTATTTAATTTTAAAAAAATTTATTTTTTTATGTAGGGGCTGAAGTTTAAACTTTTAAATAATAATTTATAAAAGAAAAAAAAAGGGGCGGCGATTGTTGAGGTTGGGGGCAATAGAGTAGGTGAGAAAAATATTTTATATTTTATTTTTTAAAAAATAATATTTTTTCGGAAGAATATTTATACTTTAATTTTTACTTTAACTAATATTAATATTTTTATTTAACTTTTGTCAATGTGGCATGTCATGTGGCAAGGTTTTCTCCAATAAAAGAGAGTGTATATTACACACATCACTGAGGTATATTTCTCAAGCTAATAAGTGATAGTTTAGGTCTGTCTCTCAAACTTTCAACACTTTAGGTGTAAAACTCAAAAAAGTAGTATAGTTTAGGTGTGTTTTGTATACTTATCTCTTTTTTTTTAATACTACTCAATTCCTAAAGAAGAATTTAATAAATAGGGGTAACATAGTCATTATACCTATATTTATTGTTTTGAAAAAAGAAGATAATTTTAGATTTCTTGAGTAAAATTAAAGATATCTTATATATAAAAATGAAAATATCTAGAAAAAAGATATAAAGTAAACTACATGTCTATAAAAGATTATAAAATCAAATCTCCTATTAAATTGGGAAAAAGGGTGAGTGTATGTATGTGTGTGTATATATATGACTTAACTTTATTTTAATTTCTCTAGCTTTTTGGTGTTATTCATGCTAAATATTTTTGGGTTTTTACTCCCATGGTTTAGAAAATTATGACATCTTTAACAATATTTTATGATGTGAAGAACTATGTTGATATCATTAGCACAAGATATTATTATGTATAATACTATCAAATAAATAAATATTTTGAATTACAGTAAATGGAGAAAGCTTAAATAAATTTCATATTACAAATGAGGTTTATAGATGACTTTTATATTTTATGCATGCATTAATTGTATTTAAAGAAATTTCACACTTAAAATGTCACGACTCAACTTTACAGGTCATGATGGCCCCTACCTTACCCTCATAGGCAAGCCTAACGCTGGCCCAAAATAGCTAGTAATAGGCACAACATAAATAGTTTAATAACTATCTAACAGTACCACACCCTCCCAGGTCCTGAAAGTCACTTGTATAGAACTTTTGTAGGTATAATGCATCACATTGGACCATAACACAACTCTATATAAATATATAGAACCCAAAATAATATACAAGGTAGGTTTTGAGTCACAAAATATAGTCACTGATACAAAGGAGATAAAAAGATCTAAGGATGTCTACTGCTCACTATTAGTCTTCGAAAGTGTTACTGCCGACTAAAATCAGCACTACTAGCTCGTGGTGGGACATGCATCATGAAACAGATGCAGAAAGTAGGGGTGAGTACTAGGGATTTGGTACCTAGTAGGCATCATAGGATAACTGAGTAAGAACAGTAAATAAGGCAAGAATAAGATAGAATGTAACTCAAAAAGTGTCTAATCACAAGGAAAAAGTAGGTATGCAAACAACTACTGAGGTAGCTCGAGCTAGGCAAAGGCATAATGAA
>DF361368.1:14054-24506 GCA_000787875.1 Solanum virginianum | reverse complement strand
CCATGTAGGAACCAGAGCACTGCTTGATCATCCTCCTCCTCCATGTGGCTAGTTCGATTGTCCTATAAGTTTATTGGTGAATCCTCCACTTTGAGGATGTTGCTTATGAACTTTTACTATGTATTAATACTACCTTTCTTTGGTTATGTATTGACTATGAGGGTGAGCCCGATTGCTCATGTTGGCCCCCACTCTTATCTATATAGTAGAGGTGTTATTGGACAAATTATGCATCTATATTATAAGTCTTAACTTTCTCTTGTTTCTTGATGTTATGATATGAAGGTTTATCCCTAGTCCCCATTTCCTTGTTTATGTTTATTTCTCATTATCATTTTAATTGCTTTTGCGACCAAGGATATGTAATGATATGCTATGATACTTGTTTGGGGTTCCTTCAGGTTCCCTATTCGCTGGTCATATCTAGGACCATGGCTTGGGTTGTGACAAAGTTGGTATCAAAGCACTAGATTGTTAGATCCTCGGAGTCCAAACACCGCATTGATTAGAGTTTTATTCATGGTTATGTTATGCACCACGACTATGAGTACAAGGCTATGAGACATTTTAGGAATTATTTCCCTTATTTATGTTATAAGTCGTGTTATAGAGTTGAAGTAAGCTTTCCTTCCCTAATGCTCGTTCTTTGCTATGGTAGATAATGCCTAACATAATAGGGAGACAATCTCACACCCCAATGAGAAACTAACCAATCGAGAGCTTAGGGATTCTCTCACCTTGCTTGCACAAGTGGTGGCTAATTAAGCCAATAAAGGGGCCTAAGCCTCCATTCTCTTACTCTGACCTCTCTAGTGACAAAGTTCATGAGAATGAATCCCCTGGAATTCCATGGGTCAAAGGTGAGTGAGGACCCTAAAAAATTCATTGATAAGGTTTATAAGATTTTATCTATTATAGGTGTGAGGCCAGAGGATAAGGTAGAGTTAGCGGGTTACCAACTCAAAGGGGTAGCACAAATATGATACAACCAATGGAAGAAGGAAAAGGGAGTCAACTATGTGGTGCTTTGGGAGGAGTTCAAGGTGGTCTTCCTTAATCGGTTCTTCCCCCTTAAACTTAGGGAAGCTAAGTTGGTGAAATTTATGAAATTGAGACAAGGGTCCATGAGTGTAAATCGGTTCATCCTTCTTGAACTTAGGGAAGCTAAGTTGGTGGAATTTCTGAATTTAAGACAAGGGTCTATGAGTGTGAGGGAGTATGCCCTCAAGTTCAACCAACTTTTAAAAATGTATTCCATATTTGGTGGCCAACTCAAGATCTAGGATGAACAAATTTGTGATGGGTGTGTTCAACTTTGTTAGTGAAGAGTGTCGGTCCACCATGTTGATTAGTGACATGGACTTGTCACATTTGATGACCTATGCTGAGCAAATAGAAAGTGAGAAATTGAGGAAGAGGAGGGGTCATGAGGCTAAGGAAGCCTGATTCAAGGGTAAGTTCCAAAAGGGTGGCGGGATCCGCCAAGGCCAAGGGTCCTCTCATGCTTCTAATAGGAGATTTTCTAATGACCTCCTAAGGCCAAAGGTATTTGTTTTATGGTTCCTAATGAGGTATGTCCTAGGTTTGGTAAGGGTCATAAGGGCCTATGCTTGAGAGATACTAATACATGCTTTGGTTGTGGGGAAGTGGGTCACAAAAAGGTAGATTGCCCTCAAAATCACAACAAAGGAAAAGAGGTTCATCCATAAAGTGCTAATGTGGTTCCTTTGGGGAGTGGTGGCCAACAAGATGGTACCCCAAGGCACAATATGTTTTATACTTTACATGGGAGGCAAGGGGTGGACGAGGTCCCCGATGTCGTTATTGATATGGGGAAAATCTTTGACTTTGATGTGTATGCATTGATTGATTCAGGTGCCACTCTCACTTTTGGTACCCTCTTTGTTGCCAAAAAGTTTCATGTTGACCCCGATGTGTTGCATGAGTCATATGAGGTGTCTACTCCTATTGATGCATCTATTGTTGCTAGAAAAGTTTATAGAAGTTGTCACCCCGATGTGTTGCATGAGCCATATGAGGTGTCTACTCCTATTGATGCATCTATTGTTGCTAGAAAAGTTTATAGAAGTTGTCCTATTTGCCTCATGCATAAAATATTGCCTTGTGATCTTGTTGAGTTAGACATGGTTGATTTTGATATTCTTGTGATGGGTTGGTTGCATGCATACTATGCTATTATTGATTGTAGAACCCATAGAGTCTAATTCCAATTCCCAAATGAAACTGTCCTTGAGTGGGAGAGTCAAGATGTGGTGGTCAAGGGTAGATTCATCTTTTGCATTAAGGCCCATAAGTTGATCTCTAAGGGATTTCTTTATCATCTTGTGAGGGTTAAGGATATGGAGTCTAAAGTCCTTCCCATAGAGTCGGTTCCAGTTGTAAATGAGTTTCTCGATGTCTTTCCAAATGACCTTCCTGGTGTTCCTCCTAAAAGGGAAATAGATTTTGTCATAGACCTCCTCCCTGATACTCAACCCATTTCTATTCCCTCTTACCGTATGGCCCTAGCAGAGTTGAAGGAGTAATTGAGGGACTTGTTGGAGAAGGGGTACATTAGGCCTAGCCAATCACCTTGAGGTGCACCAGTGTTGTTTGGGAAAAAGAAGGATTGGTCCCTTAGGATGTGTATTGACTACCGACAGCTCAATAAGGTCATCATCAAGAATAGCCCTCTTCCGTAAATTGATGATTTGTTTTACCAATTAAAAGGGGCTAGCCATTTCTTTAAGATTGATCTTCGGTCCAGTATCATTAAGTGAAGGTGAGGGAGTGTGATATTCCCAAGATGGCCTTCCAGATTAGATATGGGCATTACAATTTTACTATGATGTCTTTTGGGTTGACCAATGCACTAGCTATCTTCATGGACCTTATGAATAGGATCTTCAAACCCTACCTTGATTCTTTTGTTTTGGTATTCATTGATGATATTTTGATCTATTCCCATGGTAAGGAGGAGCATAGGGCTCATTTGAGGGTTGTGTTACAAAGATTGAGGGAGGAGAAATTGTATGCAAAATATGAAAAGTGTGAATTTTGGTAGAGGGAGGTTTCCTTTCGAGGACATATGGTGTCGGGGGGATGGTATATAGGTGGATCCTAAGAAGACCGATGTGATTAGAAATTGGACTAGACCATTGACCTCGTCGGACATTAGGAGCTTCTTGGGCTTAGCGAGCTATTAGCAGAGGTTTATGAATGGGTTCTCTTTTATTGCTTCCCTTATGACAAAATTGACTCAAAAGAAGGCTAAGTTTGTGTGGATCGATGAATGTAGAGAAGCTCCTAAACATTAAATGATAAGCTTATGTCTGCTTCTATATTGTCACTACTACATGGGCTTGAGGGATTTGTGGTGTATTGTGATGCTTCTAGACTGGTTTAGGTTGTGTGCTAATGCAAAATGGTAAGGTGATAGCCTATGCTTCTAGGCAACTCAAAGTGCATGAAAATAACTACCCTACTCAAGATCTTGAATTGGCCGCCGTAGTATTTGCTTTGAAAATTTGGTGACATTATTTGTATGGGGTGCATGTTGATGTGTTCACCGATCATAAGAGCCTCCAATATGTCTTCACTCAAAATGATCTCAACTTGAGGTAAAAAAGGTGGCTAGAACTTCTTAACGATTATGATATAAGTGCATTATCATCCGAGTAAGGCAAATGTGGTAGCGGATGCCTTGAGTAGGTTGTTTATGGGTAATTTAGCTTATGGGGGTGGTGGTGAGAAGGAGGTAGCTAGGGAAGTGGATGTGTTGGGTAGATTGGGGGTCAGATTGGAGGAGGTTGGTAGTGGTGATGTTGTTGTTGTGGATGGTTCTAGGTCTTCTTTGTTTGATGAGGTATTGGTGTTGATGGCTTGATAGAAAAGATCCTTGATGAGGCCCATTACTCTTCTTATTTTATCCACCGCGGTTCTACCAAAATGTATAGAGACTTGAGAGAGGTGTATTGGTGGGGAGGCATGAAAAGGGACATTACCAAATTCATTTTCGGTTGTCATAGTTGTCGACAAGTCAAAGTCGAGCATTGGGGAGGCATGACGAGGGACATTGCCAAATTTGGTTCCGGTTGTCATAGTTGTCAACAAGTTAAAGCCGAACATCAAAGGGCAGGTGGCCTAACCCAAGACATGAAGATTCCTACTTGGAAGTGGGAGGTGATTAATATGAATTTTATGGTTGGGTTGCCCAAGACTAGAAAAGGTTTTGATTCCATTTGGGTTATGGTTGATAGGATGATGAAATTGACTCAATTTTTACCGGTTAAGACCACATATGGGGCTGAAGAGTATGCTAGGTTGTACATCCATGACTTGGTGAGATTGCATGGGGTTTCTTTATCCATCATATCGGATCGTGGAGCTTAATTTACTTCACATTTTTGGAGATCTTTGCAAAGGGGTCTTGGTACAAGAGTTAAGCTTTTTATGGCCTTCTACCCTCAAACAGATGGCTAAGCCGAAAGGACCATTCAAACCCATAAGGACATGCTTGGATCTTGTTTGTTGGAGCTTAAATGTAGTTGGGATAATCATCTTCCGTTGATTGAGTTTGCCCACAACAATAACTATCATTATAGCATCTGTATGACTCCTTTTGAGGCTCTCTATGGTAGACGTTATAGATCACTGGTGGGGTGGTTTGAGGTTGGTGAGGTGGCCTTATTAGGACAAGATCTAGTTATGAAAGCTCTTGAAAAGGTTAGGATGATTAGAGAAAGGCTGAAGACGGCCCAAAGTCGCCAAAAGTCCTATGCCAATATGAGAAAAAGGGATTTTGAATTCCGAGTTGGTGATTAGGTTTATTTGAAGCTGTCACCCATGAAGTGTTTGGTCCTTTCCAGATTCTTAAGGATTGCATACAAGCTTCAAGTCTCCATCTTCAATCTTCATTAAGTTCATCCCCAAAGATAAGGTATGTGGGTTTCTTTCATGGGTTACTTTTACCCGTGATACCTAAGTCTCCTTTTATCCTAATTTGTATGATTTAAAGATGATTTACTCATGGATCTTGTTTATTATGGAAATCATTGCACACTATGTTGGGGTTTACGAAATTGTGCCTGTTTTACTCTGTTTTGAGCTATGAAACCAAGGTCTATTATAAGATTTGGTGAAGGTTTTTGATGTATATTGCTTGAGGGTGTTAAAAAGTATCTATTGAAGTTTTTACATTGAATTTTCTAGGATGATTTCACTTTTGAATTGTATAGTTTTATACTAGCACTACACACCTTCCAAGTGTTTGATAAAATATCCCGTTATGGTTTATTGAGGGTTGAAGGTCCAATGCATGTATTATGAGTTGAATGACTAAATGATGATGATATGATGATGAAATGATGATGAAATGAAAGTATGTATATGGTATCTCTATATAGTATTGGAATGCGACCATGCCCTACTCGGGAGTTGCACACCAGGTAACCTTGTCAAGGGGTTCGTACCTTGATAACCTATCGAATAGTTTGTAATCTGGCACCACGGGTTGTAAGGTGTGACTATCCATCAACCTTGTTGGGGATTTGTACCTACGAACTTATTAAGGGGTTTGTACTCCGGCATCATAGGTGGTAGGGTGCGACGATCCACCAACCTATCGGGGGTTTGAACTCTGGCACCACGGGTGGTAGGGTGCAACAATCCACCAACCTATTGACAAGGTTTGTACCGCAATCACCAAGGGTGGTAGGGTCTGACAATCCACCAATAGTTAATGGCCTCTTCTTACACATATGTTATGTTCTATATAAGCATATTTTACTTCAAGTATCAATCATACATGTCATATTGTTAGTATGCTATTAATTGCCTATGATTATGCATTTTGTCTACATTGCCTATCTCTTGTTGCATTGCATCCTACATACTTGGTACATTTAAATATACTAACGCATACTCTATAACTATATGATGTCACCATGTAGGAACCAGAGCACCGATTGATAACCCTCCTCCTCCATATGGCTAGTTCGATTGTCCTACAAGCTTATTGATGAATCCTCCACTTCGAGGATGTTGCTTATGAACTCTTGCTATGTATTAAGGCTACCTTTCTTTGGTTATGTATTGACTATAAGGGTGAGCCTGGTTGGTTGTCTTGGCCCCCGCTCTTATCTATGTAGTAGAGGTGTTGTTGGACATGTTATGTATCTATGTTATGGGTATTGACTCTCTCTTGTTTCTTAATGTTATGATATGAAGGTTTATCCTTAGTCCCAATTCCCTTGTTTATGCTTATTTCTCATTGTCATTTTAATTGCTTCCACGACCAAGGATGTGTAATAATTTGCTATGAAGCTTGTTTGGAGTTCCTTCGGGTTCCCCATTCGCTGGTCACATCTAGGCCCTAGGCTTGGGTCATGACACAATATAACAAAAAACCTTCATATGCAAGGAAAGATGGATGATAGTGCGATACTCAAGCAAGTTGTTGCCTAGCTAAGGTTTAACTACTAGACACTAGTCTGCTTTACATGTTATAGGGATCTAGGCTACTCGAACGATGTCGAGGGCATCTAAATCAATTTCCATAACCTAGGCTAAGGGTAGTAGATTTCACAATATCAATAATAGGAAACTCATCATTAATTAGAAGCTACCAAGTAACACAAGGACCACATGTTTGTAAATAACCCCAAAAATCCCAAAAGAACCTAAAAATGGTTTCTAATCCTAAAGCACATGATAATCAACCCAATCACAACTACCTCATTAGTTCTAATCATGCTTTGAAAATACTAGAATTATAGAGAAAAAAAACACAACTAATAACACTATAATTAAGCTAGCAAGATAATAGGCATGCTCTTTACTACTCGAAAATATCGAAAGGGCCTAATTTATGATTTCTAATACCTAAGGAAATTAAACTAGCTAACCCACTTGAATTCCAAATAATTCAGTATGACTTCATGCTAACCAACTCAATCTAGAGAAAGAAAAGTTTTAGTCTACCTATAGGACGATCACTCGCACTTTAACTTACTTTGCCTGAGCCTTTCCCTTTTGTACGGCCTCTAAACACTGCCACGCTATCAAAAAGAGACAAACAACATCATTACCGTCATTTTGGTACTAAAATTACAAGAAATGAAGATAGACCAATTTTGGAAACTAAAATTGAAAATATGGGACCACATCCAGAATTCTAGAATTGGCCCAAAAAACTTGTCCCAAACAACATCCCTAATTCAACTAACAATGCAACAACTAAATTCGAGCCAAGATAAAACACAAAATGGGCCTACAACAAAATCCCAACATTTAGCTAAAAAGAAAAGAAATGACAACAGCTATAGGGGCTAATTTACGAAAAATGAGGTGTCAAAATCCAAAACTAACCACTCCACGATGATCCTCACGAGCATTGACCCAAAATAGACTCAAAGATTAATGAAAATGGGTTCCCGTAGCTCAAGATATCACCTCCCAAAATCAACCCAAAAATCTAATCTAAAATTCACCACACAACAGCTATAAACAAAAATTTTACCTGAAACGATGTCTTAACTTTGATTTCCTACTTTGCCAATGTGTTCCCCCATGAAATTTCCTTGACTCTATGATCTTGAATAATTGAATTTGAGCCTAAATTGAGGAAGATATCATCCTTACAAACTTTCAAGTGCAGTTCGTGAAAAAGGAGAGTAAATATATCGGCCACTTGTGGGTAAAGCTACAGCGACCCAGGTGGCCGCTATATGGACCTATCCAAAAGGGCAGGTATCGCTATAAGGAGCCCCTGCTCACTATAGTGACCTCGCTAAAACAAGCCAAAGGGTTGCTAAAGCAACACACCTAACTATGGGTAGTTATCGCTATAGCAACACCCTGGTCACTCTAGAGACGGTCTCTATAGCAAGCCCAAGGATAATGATGACAGCAGGTTATCAACTAAGAAAACTGATTTCTCTAACTTCTAATTTTTGACGGGTTACTCAAAATTCACCACGAACCTCGTGAACACAGATGAACCATGCTACCACACAACAATGATGTTCCAGATTCAATGACATAGTTGAAATTCTCATATGAAGCTATTTCGATTGATTTTGGGTTCCACTCCTATGACCATTTTTAACCAATATCCATCGAGGGACTCAGAATGAGCTAGAATCCTTAAGAAATGAAGGAAGGGTCATTCTAGACCAAACTCGACATTTTGGAATAAATCGCATTGTCATAATTTTAATTTGGACACATTTTCCAAAAATATTGACTGAAATCAACCATTGGTCAATTTTGAAGGCTAAAATGCATAATTCAGTACAAAATCACACCGAAATCTTTAGTTCTCGAGTCGATTGGACTTCTAGCGCAATTAGTCCATTTCAGAGCCACAGGGACTATCAAAATTCCATACTAAGAACATTTACCCATGTTTTGGGCAAAAATTTTTTTTCAAGGTATAAGGCCTTCCAAAACACGAAAAACTACACAGCTCCTTGATGAACGACTAGGAGATCGTGATACCAGTGTTAGCAAGTCATACATGATCTACGTTCCCTATAGGAACACTCTAGCGGTAAAAATAACGCGATAAAGGTAAAATAACTCAGAGGATCATTACATTTACTTTTTCACTATAAAAGGACTTCTACTTTTACTTGACATAAAACATATCAAGAAAAATACTTATTTCCATGTTTTAGTCTTAGTATTTGTGATAAACAAATCATTTTAATTATTATTATTTTAGTGAGTGTGTCAAGTCCAAATGTGACAAGTACAAGTAAAGGATGGAGTAATTTGAAAGATACAATAAGTAATTTTTCATAAAAATCTATTAAATTATACTGGATGGTATATATTTTTTGAATTTATATGATCAATGACTTATATATATTTCAACTATCATATTTATTTTCTTATTCCTAATTTATACTTTCACTAAAGGATACTTTTATAATAACCTATCTTTGAGCAAGAAACATGTGTGAAATATATAATTAATCTAAGCATCTAGATCAACATAATCCTTATTTCTTTGATGTTGTTAGATGTAACGTTGAATGCAATCTCTATATATAAACATTTACAAATTTTATTTTTACTGAAAAGAAGCTTTGCATAATTAATGAAGCAATACTTAGATTATAATATTGAACATTGTATTACTTCCTCCGATCCATTTTATGTATCATATTTTCTCTTATCGTAATTTAATGCTATTTTCTTTTGCATTATACTAGTCTGAAGTCTGTCTTTAAATTTATTGCATAAATTTTTATTGTGTTGTCTCTTAAATTTTGCAATAAAAAAAATTTTCTCGGGCGAATAATTTACAAGAGGAATTAATTAATTGTATATTGATTTTCTATAATTTACTATGAAAATAAGAATATCTAATGATATATCTACTTTTAAAATAGTTATTTTTTGTACAACAGTTTTTTCATTTATCATTGTTTATCACAACCCTATATTATTCATTAGCAAGTAATCACTAAATTATTATTCACCACGTAATAATTAATATCTATAATATATGCTCGATAACAAAATTATGAACCAAATAATTGATCTATGAGAAAGAACTTGTTCTAATTAACAATCATTGTATTAGAATTTCTACGTACATAATCTGTGTACCACATAATATGTTAAGGAATTCCTCTAATTAGTTACATCCTACGTTAATTGTATATAATTAGTGTTTTAGCGCATATGCCCAATCATTTATATGCATGTGATAGTTATTTTGATTAATGAAGCATAGATAGTTAAATAATGAGAATGAAGAAAGTGGAACTCACATTTTAAGACGTACATTGTATATGTATATCAAATTATGTAACATACTATTTCACACACTATTTTGTAAAATAATATTACTATTATTAAAAAAAATTTGAACAAATAATCATATATGAAAATATAAGTATAAGTTTATGTGATTGATCAATGCAGATCTATCATATACTTTGTTTTTTTTTTTTAATAATACTTAAAGAATTCGACAAGTCACAAATGGAGTAAAAATTGTTGAACAAGTTTGTGTACGAAGAATGATAAATATAGGAGATAAGTGTCAAAAACACATATAGATTATCCTTTTTTTTTTGTTTCATATCATAATTATTGGGAGTGTGAGTTTCATACCTAAACTATCATTTACTCGTTTGAGAAATACACATCAGTGGTGTATTTAATACACTCTCTTTTATTGGAAAAAAAGTTGTCACATGGCATTCCACATGGATAAAATATTTCACCTTAATAAAAATTAAATAAACTATTATATTACTTAAAAGTTAAAGATTAAAGTATTAGTATCCCCACCAATTTTTTTTAAAAAAATAATTATTTTTTAAAATAAAATTTAAAATATTTTTCTCACCTACTCCACCCCATCCCTCGATACCCCTCCATCCCACCCCCGAACAATCCCTCGTCCTTTTATTTGTCATAATCCGATTTTTTAGA
>DF361369.1:12831-25250 GCA_000787875.1 Solanum virginianum | reverse complement strand
TTCGGATTGGAAAAATCAAAAGACCAATGTTTCTCCATGTTAATTGCTATGCTGGAATTTTAACCTATTCTTTGAGTTTTTATACATGTTTCAATTTCAAGAGTAGTTAGTTTTTCTAACAGTGGTATCAGAGCCTCTAGTTGATTTTACAGGACAAAAAACTTTCAATCTACAGCACAAATGGGATCCAACAACCTACCTTTAAATCCACCATTTACTTTCACCAGTGAAAATTACCAAATTTGGTCATTAAAAATGCAAGCTCTTCTAGAAGCCTATGATATTTGGGAAACTGTAATGGAAGATAAACCAATTGCCGCTCTACTAATAAATCCTACTTTGGCTCAAATCAGATCTAACAGTAAAGAGAAGGCAAAGAAATCTAAAGCCAAGTCGCTGATACAGAATGTTGTGGCAGATTTCGTATTTTATAGAATCATGGCTTGTAAAACAACAAAAGATGCTTGGGACAGGTTGAAAGAGGAATATCAAGGCAGAGATAGAACATGTCAAATGTAAGTGTTGAACCTGATAAGAGTGTTTGAGTCCTTAAATATGCAGGAGGATGAAACAATCAGTAAGTATGCTGATCGAATCTCCTTAATTGTTAATAATATTGGACCTCTTGGTGAAAAATTTACAGACAACCAGATTGTGGAGAAAGTTCTTGTGACTCTTCCTAGGAGGTTTGAATCTAAGATTTCCTCTCTTGAAGAATCCAAGGACTTGAGCAGAATCTTATTAGGTGAAATAATGAGTTCTCTTCAAGATCAAGAGCAAAGAAGGACTATGAGACGGGACAGGTTTACTGAAGGATCTTTCTCTGTACAAAAGCAAAATTTGGGTAATGGAAAGCAATAGTTCAACCAAAAGAATAGGGGCAAACATGATGGAGGAAACAATAGTGGAGATTTTAAGCACAATTTTCCTCTTTGCAAATATTGCAAGAAAACTACACATCTGGAGAAATATTACTGGTGGAGAATCGATGATGTATGCGGCAACCGTAAGTAGACGGGGCACGTATCTAAGGTTTGCAAATCCAGAACAAAGGTCTTTGGAGCTTTGCAAGAACAAATAATAGAAGCTTCATAAACACATGAAGAGAAACTCTGTGCAGTTTCACACATTTCAGCCAATGGATCCTCTGATTCGTGGCTTCTCGATAGTGGTTGCACATATCACTTGTGCAATGATGCTAAAATGTTCAAATTCCTTGATGATACTTACACATCAAAGGTAAAAGTGGGAATTGGTGAGGCTGTAGATGTCAAAGACATAGGTATAGTGTCTATCTAAATAATATCAGGTATTAAAACTATTCTTGATATTTTGTACACACCTAATGTGAGTCAAAATTTGTTGACTGTTTGACAAATTCTTGAAAATAATTATTCTCTGTATTTTAATAACCATGAATGTATTGTTTTTTATCCTTCTAGGGTAGAACTATTTTGTATCAAGATGAGCAATAGGATATTTTCAATTGATTGGGAGAAAATAACTGACCAGGCTTACACCATTACTTTACAAATATATAAAAACCTGTGGCATAAAAGGTTTGGTCACTTCAATCTGAGAAGTATTATAGAGATGAAAAAGAAGGATCTAGTGGAAAATATGCTTAAAATTCTTTTTAATGATCAAGTTTATGAAACCTGCCAGCAAGGTAAGCAAACAAAATTGTCATTTCAATCAAATCAAGTATGGAGAGCTAACTAGAAACTTCAGCTCATTCATACATATGTTTGCGGCCCAATGAGAACAGATTCCTTGAGTGGTAAAACATATTTTCTCCTCTTTATTGATGACTACACTATATTGCATTGGGTTTATTTCATTAGACTAAACAGTGAAGTCTTTAATGTTTTTAAACAATTTAAAGCTTTAGTAGAGAATCAATGCAATGTCAGTATTAAAGCTTTGAGGTCTGACAATGGAGGAGAATATACTTCTCAGTTTGTGGAGCTTTGTAATAGCATAGGTATTGAATGTCAATTGATACTACTATACACTCCACAACAAAATGGCGTGTCTAAAAGGAAGAACAAGATAGTAATAGAGATGACCAAGTGTCTTTTACTTGAAAAAAAGATACTGAATCAGTTTTGGGCAGAGGTAGTCAACACCTTAGTATATTTACTAAATAGATTACCTACTAAGGCCTGGCAGGATATGACTCGATATGAAGCTTGGTGTGGGAACAAACCATTAGTGTACTATCTCAGAATCTTTAGGTGTATATGTTATTATCAAGTTCCAGAATCAAAGAGGAGTAAGCTAGACAGCAGGGCTTAGAAGGGTACATTTATGAGCTATAGTTCATCTAAAGGATATAGGATTTTATGTTTAACAATAGAAAAACTAATTCTAAGCCAAGAAGTGAAGTTTAATAAAGTATCTACTTCGGATTGGAAAAATCAAAAGACCACTTGTTTTTATTTAAAAGAGCAGCCTCAACTTGCTAAAGATGAACTAGTAGATGACATACTAGTGGGGGGCACTGCATCCTTAATAGATGTTTATTAGCGGTGCAATTTGGTTGTCTTTGAACCATTAAGCTATGCTGAAGCACAAGATTCTCAGGCATGGAGGAGAGTTATGCAAGCAGAAATAGACATGATCGAGAAGAACGGAACCTGGCAACTCATTGATAGGCCAAGAAATCACAAGGTGTTTGGAGTAAAATAGATTTTCAAAACAAAACTCAATCCTGATGCCTCAGTTTGCAAGTATAAGGCTAGATTGGTGGTGAAGGGAACACACAAAAATATGTTGTGGATTTACCAGGAAATATTTGCCCCAGTAGCAAGGTATGACACAATTAAGCTTATTCTTGCATTTGTATCCTGTAGTTCCTGGCAGATTTATCACCTCGATGTCACATCGGCTTTTTTGAATAGTTTTCTTGCTGAAGAGATCTATGTAGAGCAACCTGATGGTTTCTCAATTCCTGAAAATGAGGATCAAGTTTATCTCTTAGCAAAGGCTTTGTATGGCCTAAAACAAGCCCCTAGGGCATGACACGAAAGGATGGATAATCATCTCATCCAACTTGACTTTAGTAGAAGTCAAAGTAAAGCTACTCTATATGTGAAAGTCATGGATGGTGAGTCCTTTATTGTCTCAATTTTTGTGGATGACATGCTTGTTACAGGAAGCAAAATGGAACTAATCCAAAGGTTCAAGGATGAAATGGGGAAAGTCCTTGAAATAACTAATCTTGGAATCATGAAGTACTTCCTTGGCATGGAAGTCTTACAGTCCAGTGATGGTATATTTATATGCCAGCAAAAATACATTTTAGATATTCTACACAGGTTTAAAATACAAGACTTCAAACCTATGAGTACTCCAATATCTATTGGTGTGAAGCTTGGCAAGGATGAGGATTCTGAAGAAGTGGATGATAGTATGTATAGAAGCTTAACCAATAGCTTTTTATATCTAACCGCAAGTAGACTTGACATTCTATTAGTTGTAAATTTGCTCTCTAGGTTCATGCCTTCTTCTAAAGACACAATTCACAACGGCTAAAAAAGTGTTATGGTATATTAATGGAACCAGTAAGTTTGGAATTTTCTTTCCAACACCTACTGAAGTGACTACGAATCTATTTGGTTACTCTGATAGTGATTGGGGTGGCGGCATTGATGATTCCAGAAGTAGTTCTGGATATCTATTTTGTTTGGGGCCAAGTTTTTTTAGCTGGAACTTAGGAAACAAGAAACTACAGCTCAATCAACAATAGAAATTGAGTATATAGCTCCTATATCTGCTGTAAACCAAGTTATCTGGCTATGGAAGATCTTGAACGATTTGGGCCATAAACAAACTAAAGCTACCAGGATCAAGTGTGACAACAGTTCAACGATTTGAATCCCAAAAAACCTAGTGTTTCATGGCCAAATTAAGAAAATCAAGATCAAGTATCATTTTATTACAGAAGTCCAACAGTCCAATGAAGTGTTGCTTGCTCATTGCTCATCTGAGAACCAGCTAGCTGACATTTTCACTAAGTCTCTACCAAAGGAAAGGTTTGAAGATCTGAGGCAATAAATTGGTGTTCCTCAAGAAAATGCCAAGGAGAAATGTTAGCTAATTGGCATTTCTTAACTTCCACCTTAGTGTTTTTTACTATTCTTTTTACTGTGTTTTTAGGTTACAACTTTCCTATATTCTAGCAAAAGACTTGGTCAAAGTTAGTTGTTTATTTTCTGAATTAGTGGCCCTTTATGGCTGATTAGTAGGGCATTTTCCTATTCAATTTTATCCACTTTGTAAGTGGCAAATAGATATGAAATATTTATCTTTTCTTGTAAAATTTAGATGTTCTTCAAGTTAATTGCTATGCTAGAATTTTAACCTTTTCTTTGAGTTTTTATAAATGGTTCAATTTCAAGAGTAGTTAGTTTTTCTAGCACAAACAAACCTCTTCTAGAGTTTGGTTTCACTAAAAATCTGAGCAACAATTTTACACAAGAATATGTCCACCTTATGAGCCGCAACTTTCTACAAGGAAGAGATCACCTTTTTCATCTCTAAATGTTGATCTTAAATAAGATTTTTTCTTGTAGTGAACCTTTTAAGTAATAGCTACCTATCAATATTCTCGATTTACCCAATGTTGACGTTGCTGTCCACGCTTCAAATATCTAGCCCCTTTTTGGGTGAATTATTTTTCATTTTTCTGGATCTATCTCCCTGATTTCTTAGTAAAGAAAGTTGATAGTTATTGTTGGTAATGAAAATTGTTGAACAGGTAATGAATTAATGTATTTTCAAAAGTGATGGTTTTAAAATTTGAGTTTTTTCTCTACAGTTGGATCAAGCAATAGGAAATAGCATTGGGGCATTTGCAACGGCTGACATTGTCATTAGCACTATGCATTTAGGGAATGAGGGCAATGGAGAGCAAAAGGGTTTGAGAGAGGTTACTGCAGGATATTAATGAGCTGAAGGTATTGGAAGAGTAATAGTAGAGCAAATCTAATTTGAAGCTATTAGGATAAAACTAATAACCTACTGAAAGACTTAAAGATCTAAAACTTGATTTGCAAACCAATTCTATTTTCAATATACTTGAGTTTGATGTCTTGAACAGTAGGCGAGCTGCTTTTTATCATGCTAAATATGGACACTGTTTGGCTTTATATTGTGAACCCCTGCAAGTTGAAGGCCTTGTGGACAATGAGAAGGCTCAAGTCATTGATGCAAATGACTTCAGCATACCCATTATGGTTCCTATTCAGGGTCACCAGAAGAAGAAACTCCTAATTCTGGATCTTCAAAGTTTCCTATGGCTGCTTGTGACAAGATATACTAAAAGAGGAAGCTGAAAAGTGTGGCTGAACTTATTGGAGAAAATGCCAAGCCGAAAGGTAAAAAGACAACTACAAAATATTCTACACCTTCATCTCTAGAAATATCCGAGAAAAAAAAGAAAGAAGTCTTGTGGGAAGGCAAAAGGTCATAGTGTCAGCTTGAAGAGAGTTGAAGAAAAAATAGGCAAGCGGGTCAGCAAGCAGTCTGCTTACAGTGACTTGGCAAATACAAAGAGACTCTATTTTTCTATTCTTAAGTATGATGAACTTGGTGACAAGCAGGATATGAGTGTGAGCCCTTTATCAAGGAAAAGAAAGAAAAGCAAGTATCTATCACTGCCTTATTTGAGCCTTATTTGGAATGTAGGAAAATCAAGCTTTAAGAAAGAACTGGAAATAGAATCTCAAAAAATTTCTGATATTACAAAGGTTGGTGAATAGGTGAAAGGGCTACTCGACTTCTTTTGTCTTCTCTTGATCCAAATGGTAACGAGGCTATCAAGGATGATATTAAGAAGAGTTCTTAGATAGGAAAGTGAAGCTCTATGACTGTTGATACCTTAGATCTCAATTTAACTATGAATGAGACACTGGGTGAGGTTCAGTCTATTGTACTATACCCTCTTTCATTGAGGATTGGATCTCTTAAGAGGGCCAAAGGTTTCATTTTCACTTTTAGAAACTCCGTATATTTTGATGGATCAAACTACAAGCAAGATCATCAAGTAGAAGGAGGTGTGAGATCAAAAAACTTTTCTTTTCCCTTTTCTATTACTTTCTTTTCTATTGCAATTGATCCAGAGACCTGGTCCCCGATTGTGTCTTGATTTGTTAGATTTCCATCACTTCTCTTCCTAATTTTCCAAACCAAAGTTGCATTGTCCTCATCATAATCTTTCTTATCACCCTCAACCATATTTACAAGTTGCACAAAACTTAAGGGAGTCAGAATAAATAGAGAGGAAGGCATCACTAATTGTAAATCAGGTGACTTAGCCTCTTCTTTAGCAAAATGATTTCCCCTTTTCATTTTTGTTATATTTTACACAACCCATTTTTCTCTAGCAGTAAGAATGTTGGACTTATTTCCCTTTACCACTGGCAGGTCTCTACCGAAGCACCTTTCTGATATAGTAGAAGATGTGGGATTTGGTTGTGAAGAGGTTGGTTGGTCTTCTGCAAGGACACCTTCAAGGTTAAGAGTTTCAAGCACTTCACTCTATGGAAACTAGAGCCCATAGGGAAGTTTTTGTCAACTCTCACAGCTAGTAAAGGATAGAAGCTTATCATCCTTGGTCGAGGAGCATGGTAGAGAACTGGTACGCTTGATGCCAGAAGGATCAATAGAAGAGGGTGAACTAGGGTTGATTGGTGAATCTAAATCCTCTTATTTTAGAGAAATGTGGATTGGAGTAGAGGGAGAAGCATCAATTTTGTGAGTGGAAGGAGTTTCTGTCTCTGAGGATGCAAGTTTTTTGAATTGAGTAGAGGATTGAGATATTGCTGAGAGATAAGAACAATATGAGAGAGATAAATAAATTGAATAAGGAAAGATGTTCAAAAAGAAGAAAAAAATTATGAATTAATATATGTGAAACAACTTGTTTGGTTCTTGAAGGGTTATGTCTTTTCAGAACATGGATTGATAAGACAACACTTCTGTGAATAGGGAAGAGACGAGTGGCCATTCTGACAAATGTAATGATTACTAATGATGCTGTAAAATGAATACTAGCCTTTGAGAAGGAATTAGGTCCCCATCAATCTGCAAAATTTTTGTGAACATTTTCCCAACTTCACTTTTGCATCTGTGATGATGTTATGCATGTATATCTGTCAGTTATGAAAATTGAATTAAGAAATAATTGTACAACAAAATTTGAATCCCTGCCTATGAATTTTAGCCAAAGTTGGGATGAGTGGATCATGAAAATTGAATTCAGAGAAAATTGTACAATAAAATTCAGATCCCTGCCTATGAATTTTAGCCAAATTTGGGATGAGTGGATCACTAAGGTTAGTTAGACTTTCTTAACTTTATTAATCCTAGAGGTTTTGTAAATATGTCAGCAATCTGGTCTTCCATCTTGCAGAACTTCATGCAAATATTTCCCTTTTCAACCTGATCCCTAAGAAAATGATGCCTTATATCTATGTGTTTTGTCCCTTTGTCGGGCACTAGAAATTTAACCATGTTTAGGGTACTTATATTATTACACAGCAAGGGAATAGTATCGGTCTAGACTTCAAAGTCCTTTAGTTCTTGTTTGTTCCAGAGCAGTTGAGAGCAACAAGTAGCAACAACTACATACTCAGCCTCAGTAGTAGATAATGCCACAAAATTCTATTTCTTAGTGCCTCATAAAATGAGTAAAAACCCAAGAAAATTAGTCATACCTGATGTACTTTTTCTGTCAACCAGGGACCCAACAAAATCAACATTTTCACATCGTATCAAATCAAAGGAATGACTAGTTGGATAGAAAATTACCAAGTTATTTGAACCTTCAAGGTACCTTAGAATTCTTCTTTTTGCCTTCAGGTGTGATTCCTTAGGGTAGACTTGAAATCTACCACACATACCCACACTGAATATAACATTAAGCCTATTGGCAGTTAGGTACAGTAGAGACTCTATCATAACACAATAAATTGTCTCGTGTACTTTTGGAGTAGGTTCATCAACATCTAGTCTTGAACTTGTTCCCACGAAAGTATCAATTGGTTTGGCCTCCATCATGTGATACTTCTTCAGCAGGTCCTTGATATACTTCTCTTGACTGATAAGGGTTCCTTTGGGTGTTTGCTTGGTCTATAGTACTAGAAAAAAGCTGAATTCTCCAATTATACATATCCCAAATTCACTTCTCATCAGGTTCAAAATTCCTTGTAGAGTGAGTCAAATGCAGCACCAAAGATTATATCATCTACATAGACTTGAACAATCAGTAGATTTTTCCCCTTGATTTCAGAAAAAGAGTTATGTCTATCTTTCCTCCTTTGAATCCTTGAGATAGTAGAAAGCCAAAGAGTCTTTCATACCAGGCCCTAGGAGCCTGTTTCAACCCATAAACAACTTTATCCAATTTCATTACATGATCAAGGAACTCAACATTATCAAAACCAGGGGGTTACCTTACATAAACTTCTTATTTGAGATACCCAGTCAAAAATGGACTTTTCACATCCATCTGGAACGACTTGAATTCCATATATGTAGCAAAGGCAATGAGGATTCTGAATGCCTCCATCCTTGAAATAGGGGTAAAAGTTTCATCATAATTTATTCCCTCTTCTTGATTGATGCCTTGAACAATAAACCTAGACTTATTTGTGGTGGTGACTACATTTTCATCCAGTTTGTTTCTATAGAACCACCTAGTCCCAATGATAGATTTCTCAGGAGGTTTCAGAACCAGTTGCCACACTTGACTTCTTTCAAACTGAAATGGAGGTTTCGGAACCAGTTGCCACACTTGACTTCTTTCAAACAGAAATAGCTCCTCTTACATAGAGTTAACCCAATCAACATAAAAAAGTTCTTCCTTTACATTTTTAGGCTCTATAGAAGAGAGAAAAGTAGAGAAGGACATAAGATTCATATTCTTGGACCTAGTTTGTACGACAGAATTCCATCCAGATACCCTTCCTGTCTGTTGACTTTGATCACTCAATGCATCTGGACTCTCCTTACAACAACTACCCTATGTCTTTGTTGTTGTAGTCTCACTTCTTCTGCAGCTGCAGGTGACCTACATGATGAACTAGGTCCTTCAAATTATTCCCAGCCTGTATCATCCTTGCTTTTCTTATTTCTATTTTGAGCTGGAGCATATTATATAAGATCATTCATTAGGCTGTCTCTTTGTACTTGAAGCAACTCTTCCAACTCTGAGTCTTCCTTTTAACTTACATTTTCTAGCTTTTCAGATTCATCAAAGATGACATGCACACTTTTCTCAACATAAAGTGTTCTTTTATGGAAGACTTGTTGTTTGAAGAGTATCTAACAAAGACATCTTCATCGCTTTTGGAGTCAAACTTACCCAATTTCTCCTTTCCATTGTTCAATCGGTGCTGAGAAGTTATGGTGCATCCCTTCTTCAGTGCAAACACCATCATTCTTGGAATTTTTCAAATTCTATGCCATGGTTCGACTGATCCCTGCAACCTTGCTGCCAATTTTATTTTGAAATCATCTTCTTGAAGGCTACCAACACATCAACTACTTTATCCCTCAAAATCTGATCCAGGTAAATCTGGAGAAATCATCAACCACAACCAGGATATACCTTTTTCCACCCCTACTTTGCACCTTCACTAGACTATAGAGATCAGTATAAATGAGTTCTAGCGGTCTAAAAGTGCTCACTTTGCTTCCTTCTTAGATTTGAAGAAATCTCTAGTTTGTTTCCCTCTAACACAAGCATCACAAACTTTGTTGTCACAAAATTTGATCTTTGGAAATCCACGGACTAGGTCTCCAATAACTAGTTTGTTCAATAACGAAGTGATAACATGGTCTAGTTTTTTGTGCTGTAAACCACTTGTCTCAACCTGAGACCTGAGACAAATTAAATTGTCACCACGAGCAGAATTAAGGTCAGTTACATACATATTATTGCATCTCTTGGTAGTGAGTATCACTTCCTTAGTTGATAAATTTGTGACAAGATACTTATCTGACATGAACCTCACTTCATTGCTCTTGTCACAAATCTGATACATACTCATAAAACTACACTTCAACCTATTGACATAGTACACATCTTCAATAGAGTTTTCAAGAGACTTTCCAATTCTTCCAATCCCCAGGAGATACCTTTTCTTTCCATTCCAAAGGATAGATTACCCCCTTACAGCCTTTCAAAGAGGGAAGTTTTAAGTCCTTCCAACCATATGCTTAGAGGAATCACTGTCTGTGCACGAACACTAACTGCTTCCTCCATACTGATCCTACACAAGATCTCATTTATTAGACTTGGGAACCCATGTCAGTCTGAGTTCCAAAAAGTAGAAAGTGACATAATCAAATGCTTCTTAGTCCAAGAGGGAAATTTGTGTGACCTTTTCCAAAGTTGGGACTTGGTCCCTTATACAAATTTTGTTTCAGAGGATTTTTAATAATAGATGGAAGTTGTTTCTTCCTCAAGGTCCCCTTTAGAATCTCATAGTCTCCCTTTACATGCCCATTTCTACCACAATGCAAGCATACTTAATAGTCAGAGACAGACACATACTTGCTGTGAGGATTATAAGGTGGATCAATTCTGTTTACATAGCCTAAATGATTTCTCTCATTGCTCATTTGATTTGTCATTTCAGAGAGGAGTTTTGGGAAGGCTGCCCATTTGAGAGACTTATTTAATTCATCTTTCAACTTGACTAGTGTTATACCCTATTTTAACTCTCGTCAAATAGTGTACAAAATATTAATGATTTCTAAATATTAACTTAAGGAGATGCCACATAATTATTTTTAAGGTAAATTGGGAAACCTATTTTTCAAAATAACTCCAAATTAAGGTCTACTTAACGTATATAATTTTAAGTAAGGGTTCTAGTTATCCTAAAGGGAAGAGGTGAGGCATCCTTTAAGATCTATTAAAATGGTTACAACAAGACTTAGGTAAATATAAGACTAAAAAAATTGAAAAGATTTTTAATTTTTGAAGAAAATAAGTTATAAAATCAATAATAGCGAAAATCTTATATGAGCTAACAAAAAAATGTTATTTTTAAGAATAGCCACATGAATATTTCAAAAAAAAACAATTATAATAATATTAAAAATTAGATGTACTTTTCTTGTTTTATATAGGAAAATAATAATTAAAATGGTGGCAGAGTAATTTTTAGGACATAAAAATGATTTATAAAAGGTATACAAATTAATGTGTATAAAAAATAAAAAGACAAAAAATAATGTAGATATGTATGTATGTATAAGGTAAAAAGTATTAGTAAAGTTTAGGCTTTAGTGAAAAGTAGAATAATTATAAGTAGCTTATGTTGTTGAAATTTGATTTTAGTTACTGTAGTAGTTTTTAGAAAAATAAGTTATTTAGTTTAAAATAAATTTGAATTTTGAATTTTAGTTAAGTTGTTGAGATATTTAGATTATTTTGTATTTTAAATTATGTAGATTTTTTGTTTTAAGTTGGCTATTTAAAGCCCCTCAATGATTAATAAAATTATTGAAAGTATTTCCATCCATTGGGAGACTTTTTCACCCCTTTTTTGTTGCCCCATTCATCCTTTTAAAAAACCAACAGTGGTATCAAAGCCTCATTGATTTTACGAGATTTGTGAGTTCTTTCAAATAACTACCATATCATTTTCAATCTACAAGGGCTACCTTTTTAACTCGTCAGGGCTACTTTGAATACGCAAAGGCTATTTTCAACCCGTGCTTTTTCAACGTAAAGGCTTTTTTGAACCAAAGAATGGCAAGCAATAGTCTTTCTTTGAATGCCCCAAAAACGTTTACTTGTGAAAGCTATCAGATTTGGTCAGTAAAATTGAACTCATATCTTAAAGCCTCTGATTTGCGAGAAGTTGTGATGGAAGATACACTCTTACAACCTCAACCTGCAAATCCTACTTTTGCTCAGATTAAAGATCATTCGGATGAAAAAACAAAACAAGTCATAGCCAAAACTATAGTTGCGGATTCAAATTTTCCTAAAATCATTGCTTTTGAGACAAGAAAAGAAACCTGGGAAAAAACTAAAAAATGAATAGCAGGGAAGTGATCGAGTTAGAAAAATGCAAATTTTAAATTTGAAAAGGGATTTTGAATCTCTTAGGATGCAAGAGAATGAAACTATTGTTAACTATTCTGATAAGATATCTTTGATTGTTAATAAAATGAGGTTGTTTAGCGAGGATTTCAAAGATGACAGGGCGAGGATTTCAAAGATGACCGAATAGTAGAAAAAAATTCTTGTGGACAATTTCTGATAGATTTGAGTCTAAAATTTCATCTTTGTAAGAGTCTAAAGATCTCTCTACTATATCTGTTGAAGAATTAATAAGTGCACTTCAAGCACAAGAGCAAAGAAGAGCTTTCAGACAAGACAATGTTATTGAGAC